>JAJPUD010006663.1:6738-73198 GCA_023553655.1 Myrmecobius fasciatus | reverse complement strand
GTAATATAGCTTTCCATCACTTCAGAACCTCCCACAGCTACTAATCACATGTGAAAGAGCTCCTCCTGGATTCTAGGAGTTGCTGACCCAGGGAGCCCAGCTTTTCCTTTGAATGAATATAAGGGACCTTTGTCCTTTGGCCCCATGATTTTCACCTTTCCCCTACTTTCTAAACTTTCTTTAATTATTGGTTCAACTCCTAGCAACCAGCCACATGACCTTCCTAGCCCCAGAGGCTGCTTGGCTCCCTGGCTCCCTGGGACCAGGCAAAGTTTGGTTTGATGGAAAGAGTTAAAGAAAGATAAGTTTAAAAGTGGAATGGTCTGGAGTTTGAATGACCACTTGTCAGGAAGTTTTTTGGGGGGACATTGTCATTTCAGTTATATAGATAATTCCAGATGAAGAAATACTTTCTACTAATCCTGGTCAGTTCATATTCAGTAATGTCTGGATCTCTTTTTGGCAAAAACACTGGAGTGGTTTCCCATTTCTTTCTTTTACTCATTTTACAGAGAGGATATTGAAGCAAACAGGGTGAAGTGACTTGCTCAGGATCACACAGCTAGTAAATGTCTGAAACCAGATTTGTACTCAGGAAAACTTAGGCCTGGCACTCTATTCACTGTGCCACCTGGTTGTCCAATCCAGGTTGACACTTTTCCTGAAATTTAGAATTTCCTAAAGCACTGAAAAACTTAATGATTTGTCTAGGAATTACACAGTCAGTATAAGTCAGACCCTGGGTCTGATTGAACCCTGGCTCTTTTATTCAATGTCATAGTTCCTTTAGTATGAATTTTTTTTTTTTAAATCACGTTTTAGAGTTAGAAAACCTGGATTCAAAGCACAATTCCAAACTGTAGTCATTGTATGAACTTTTATTTGTAAAATGAGGATCATAATATTTGCATTGCCTACCTCATAGAATTGTGTGACCAGGACTTTGAAAATCTTAAAATGTTACAGAAAAGGGAATTATTTTTAATGATGTAGAGGGGAATTTTTTTTCTGGTTTGGGACTGCACTATACAACTTCTGAAGCCCCTCCTAACCCCAAGATTCCATGATTCTATAATCAGCCATACTCATCTATGAAGTAACTTTTCCCTCTTCTTGTGCTCTTTATTCAATTTATCCCAGTTATCTAATAGGGAACAGAAGACCCTCTCCCTCTTTAGACTCTAATTCTATTGTACACAGCAAAAATAAAATTGTGATGATCAATTCTGATGGGCATGGCTCTTTTCAGCAGTGAGGTGATTCAGGCTAATTCCAATGGATTTGTGATGAAGAGAGCCATCTGCACCCAGAGAGGACTGTGGGGACTGAGTGTGGATCACAGCATAGTATTTTCAACTTTTTGCTGTTTGCTTCCTTTTTTGTTTTCTTTCTTATTCTTTTTCCCTTTTGATATGATTTTTTCTTGTGCAGGATGATAATTGTGGAAATATGTATAGAAGAATTGCACATTTAACATATATTGGATTACTTTTTGTCTAAGGGAAGAGATGGGAAGAGATTTGGAACACAAGGTTTTTCAAGGGTGAAAGTTGAAAACTAATCTATTCATGTATTTTGAAAATATAAAGCTAGGGGCAGCTAGGTGGCGTAGTGGATAGAGCACCAGCCCTGAAGTCAGGAGGACGTGGGTTCAAATCTGGTCTCAGACACTTCCTAGCTGTGTGACCCTGGGCAAGTCACTTGGCCCCAATTGCCTAAGCAAAAAAAAAAAAAAAAAAGAGATAATATTTGTAAAACTTAGCACCGTGCCTGTCACACAGCAGGTACTTAATAAATGCTTATTCCCTTAATTGTTTCAGTTTACAGAAAGTGCAGGCAAGTTAGAGCCCTCTACATTTCAGCTGTTTTAAGTTGCCCATGTTATTTAGTCTAGTATAGCTCTTTATGACTCTGTGGACTATACTGTCCAAAGGATTTTCTTGGTAAATATATTGGAATGGCTTGCCATTTTCTTCTCCAGTGGATTAAGGTTATCTAATCATTTATGTAATTAGCTATTTCTCCCTCAACCCAAGTTTTGAGGACTTCAGAAATATAATATCCTATTGTTTCAAAAATATTAGAGGACACTGACAAGAACCATTCTATCATAGAGCTTTTATGAATCATAAAATCTCAGGTTTATAGCTCCAAAGCTGAAAGGGACCTTAGAGTCTATTCCAACTGTCTCAAAAGTTTAGGATTTGTAATGCACCTTACTGTCATCCATAAAGAGAAGTTATGGAGAGGAACTTAAGTAAATCACCTTAGCATCCCTTGCCCTTAGTTTCCTCATTTGTAAAATGGAGAAAAATAATGCTTGTTCTACCTACCCCTCAGGGAAGTAGTGACTGTCAAATGGAACAAAACAATTAAACCTTAAAACTTAAAATTTGTATGGATGCCAGCTATTTAGGTTATTAAGAGCTGTGGTCATTGGAACCATGAAAGCAGAGGAGCTAGGCATAGATGCTATTATCTAGGACAAAGAGATGAAGGTCAAACTTAAGAATAGAACCAGATCTAATGACTGGCTAATAAATACATTTAAGGCAAATCTGATTGGTTAGAGAGAAAGGGAACAAGGATAAAGACAGAATTTCTAAGATCATATGACTGAGCTTTTTGAAGAGTCATTTAATCCAACCTTATCACTTTATAAGCCAGGGATATAGAGGTAAATTAACAAGCACTTATTTATTTTTAAAAGATCTTTTATTCCCTCCCCCAAGCACATGTTAAATTTATAACATTTTTAAAAAATTGTAAGTTCCAAATTCTATACCCCTGTCTTCCCTCCCCCCTCTCTGACAGAGTAAACAATCTGATAGAGGTTATACATGTGCAATCATGTAAAACATTTTCACATTGGTCATTTTCAGCAAACATTTCTTAAATACCTACTATGTGCCAGGCACTGTGCTAAGTGTGGGGGATACAAAGAAATGCAAAAGAGGCATTGTTCTCACGGTCCAATGGGGAGACAAAATGCAAACTGTGTACACAAAAGATATATATATATATATATATATATATGTATGTATGTATATATATATATATATAAGATATTTTGGAAATTATCTCAGAGGAAAGGCACTAGATTAAGTAGGAGAGGGAAAGTATCCTTGCAGAAGCTGAAACTTGAAGGAAGTCAGAGAAGATAGGAGGTGAGGAGGGAGAGAATTCCAGGCATGGGGGAAAGCCAGTTAACATGCATGGAGTAAGTGTAGAGAGAGGAACAAGGTCAATGTCAGGAAAGCCTATTATTAGTCTGATCTACACTTGGCACAAATTCAGCTGGAGAAGGCACAAAGAATAGTCCAAGGGATGGGGTGGTTGGGGAGGAGGAAGGAGGAAGGAAGCATCTGGAAGAACCACCAGGTGAAGTGTGAGAATGATGGATGAGGTAGCATATCCTTCCATATCACTGCTCTAGGGCAAAGCTTCATTATCCTGTGTTAGTTATGTCTCTGATGCCAGGGATAGCTTGAAACTCAGGACCAGAAGCTTCTGGGATACCCAGGGAAATGTCTTCTTCACTTAAGATCCTTCGGACAGGATTGTGAGGAACAAGAATGAGGGATTGGTACCTTTGGAACCATATATGCAAAACCCATCTGTAGCTAGCTTGTAGTTGCAGTAAAACAAAAACTCTTTGCTCTATAAACATGTCTGTTTTCACACTTTATAATCTCCTTTAATTTGATTTTCCAATATTTTACTTAGTAAAGCTTTTGAAAATTTCCAAACCTGCCTGGGCCTGAGTGAAAGGGAAATGGTGTTTATAAGCTAAGAAATAGCTCAGGGGCTCAGTCCTTCCTGGAGGCCAGGTGTACTGGTGGCAACAGCTCAGATTCACTTTCCGGGATGAAACTGGGGAACTTGAGTAAAGTGGGAACTCAGGTGAACATGCTTTCCTGAACCTTATCAGGTCTTGGCTGATATACCCATATTTGTGCCTACAAACAGTTCTATATACAAAGCATGCACATACATAAAGGTTACTATATTATTCAGGGGTATGTCCTACTAGAAGCTCTCTCTGAATAGCAGTCTGACTTCTTTCCAGCTATCTAAACTCTGAGGATTTGAAGATTATGGATAATCCTCATTATATTTTCTGTTGAACACTTCCATAGCTTTCTGCCTAGTCCCACTTGTCTCTCCTAAAAATGACAAGAAAATATTCTGAGAAAATGTTTAATTTTTAAGATTGAGGATAAGGAGAAAGAATTAAAATTTCATCTAGGGCCTGATCAATCAGTCAATCAAGTAGCCAGGCATGGTGCAATATATTGGAAATACAAGGACAAAAGTGATACAGTCCTTAAGGACATTACATTTCTTTTGGGGAAACATAAAAGGTTCCCAAATAAGTAAATATGGGAGATATAAAAATTCGATATGGAATGATTCAGGAATGGTACACAGAGCTACTATATTGAGAGAAATCTCTTAAAATACAGCATTTGAATTGAACAGTGAAGGGAGCAAGGGGTTTTAAGAAGAGGAGATGACTAGAGAAGGATTCTGTTCATAGAGGATATCCTATGCAAAGCAATAGGGGTAGGAGGAGGAATGTCTTATTCAGGTTATAGAAAATAGGCCAATTTGGTTGATTTATAGGGTATACATGAGGGGAAGTACTACTACTACCATCATCACTATTACTACTACTACTACCACCAATACCACCATTACCACCAGCACTATTAGTACCATTAACCTTGAGCTATTACTATTATCACCACCACCACTATTATTGTACCACTACTATACTGCTGCTGCTTCTACTACTACTACTACTACTACTACACATTTATATTGCACTTTGAGTATTGCAAAGTGCTTTACAAATATTATCTCACTGATTCTCACAACAACCTTGGGAGATAAGTGTTTGTATTATTCCCATTTTCCAAAAAAGGAAACTAAGGTAGTCAGAGGTTAGGTGATTGGCCCAGGGTCATACAAACTAGTAGGTATCTGGAACTAGATGTGATATCAGGTCTTCCTGACTCTAGGGTCCATCACTCTAGCCATCCATAGTAACATGCAATCAGCCTAGATAATCTGGAACTAGATTGTAAAGATGTCTAACTGCCAAACAGAGGAGTTTGTATTTTATTCTGAAGGCAGAGAAAAAACTATTAGCACTTCTTGAGCAGTTGAGTAACATGGCAAGACTTGTGTAGATCATTGTGGCAATTCTGTGGAAGATGCATTGGAAAGTGGAGACTTGATGCAGGAAGATCATTTAGAAGCATATCATTTTAGTCCAGATGAGATGTCAAAATAGAATAAACAGGCTTAGCAACTGATTGAATGGGATGGGGGAGTAGGTGAGAATGAAGGTTTAGAACTTGATAAGCAGAAGAATGATAGAAATTGAGAAAGTTAGGAGGTAGAGAAAAGTTAATGAGTTCTCTTCTGGAGATACTGAGTTCCAGATGACTCACAAACATCTAGATCATCAGTTGACATTTGTAGATGTGTAGAAAACTTAAAATAGAACTTATGAAAGAAGTGAGGGCTGGATGTATAGATTTTTTTAGTCATTTTTGTAAGATGATAGCTGAATCTGTGGAATCTGAGATCACCAAGAGCGTCAAAAGTGAAGAGAAGAAAATCTCATAGAACTCTGGGAGTATACCTAACAAGACTTTTTTGATGATTCTTCAAACGAGCCTGAGAAGGCTGGTCAGAAAGAGAGGAAGGGAATCACGACTGAGCTGTATCTCAAAAATCCAGAGAGGAGAGTATCCAGGAAGAAGGAGATGCTCAATAGAGTCAATATTATAGCAAAGTCAAGAAGGATGAGAACCAAGAAAAGATCACTGGATTTAGCCATTAAGAGATTATTGATAATTTTGGAGAGGGCAGTTTTAATATAGTGGTCAGGATAGATATTAGATCACAGGAAATTTAGAAGTGGTTTTATGTCCCAATACCATCTCTGTTTCCCTTTTTAGATATACTCAACTTCTTTCCTAAAATGTTGTCATAATGGTGGTAGCACTCTTCAGAGAGTATCTCTGTATCTCTCGAGATATGTATGTGATATTACTCCCAAGTTCTTGTGTGCCACTGTGGCACTCCTGCTCTAGGGTCACCTATCAAGAAAATCTCAATTCCCTTAGCCTGGTATGCAAGGACCTTCCCAACCTGGTTTCACCCAAACCTTTCCACCCTTATCTTTTATACTTCAGTCAAATTGGATGAGACTCTATTCCCTGAGTACCACCTTCACCTCATTTTTGCTCATGCTGTTCTCTGTGTCCTATATAGTTGACACTGTGAGAGATCTTGACTAGGGAAGGTTCAAATCTTATCTCATTTACTAGTTATGTGATCATAAACAAGACATTAATCTTTTTAAGTGTCAGCTTCCTCATCTGTAAAAAGTGGGGTAACATTACTTCCATATCACCTACCTCACAGATTGTTGTGAGGCTCAGATGAGACTATTCATTTAAAGCACTGGGAAAAATCTTAAAGTGCTATATAGATGCCAGCTGTTACTATTATTCACTTATTGGATTCCTTGCTATTGCTTAAAGTCCAACCCAATAAGTCCTCCTCCATGAAGCCTTCCTGGTAATTGCTCTCCTATCTTGCACCATTCTAAGGCACACATCATGAGCTATCTCATAGCTTGTGTAAATTTTCTACTTTTCCCAGATCCTAGAACTATGTTCTGTATAAGAGTGGAGTCTAATAGATGTTTACTGAATTGAATAAAAACACAGATGACAAAAATTTAGAAGGAATAATTACATATTTAAATGATAAAATCAGGACCCTTAAAGATCTCAACAGGTTGGAATGAAGGGTCATATCTAACATGCTGAAAATTAATTGGAATAAATGTGTAAGCTCCACATATAGGTTCAAAAAATCAAGTGCACAAGAGGAGAGAAATGGATAGTGTGAAAAATACTGCAAATACTACAGGAAGTCAACAGTTGGCAATGTGATATGATGGCTAAAGAAGTTCATATTGTCCTAGGTTGAATTTAATGGGGCAGTGTCCAAAATAATGCAAAGGATGGTGTTTGGTACTTGCTACTTGGTTTGTGTGTGGAGTGCTATGTCCAGTTTTAGGATCTTATTTTAGGAAAGAGGTTGACAAGCTAGAGCAGATCTAGAAAGGGAAATTGAGATGGTGAATAGGACACAAAACCACATCATTTTAGAACTGGTTGAAATTGATGAGAATGTTTGTCCCAGAGAAGAAGAGTTTGGATTTTTTTCATTATAGTTGTCTTAAATATTTGAAGAATCACGTGAAAGAGGGGTTCATTTTGTTCTGCTTTGCTCCAGAGGTATGTACTAGGAACAACAAATAGAACTTATTTGGAAGCAAATTTCCATAAAAATAAGGAAACATTTCTTTTTTTGTGAGGCAATTGATGTTAAGTGACTTGTTCAGGATCATACAGATAGGAAGTGTTAAGTGTGTGAGGCTAGATTTGAACTCAGGACCTCCTAACCCTTAGGCCAATATGCTAGCCATTGCACCATCTAGCTATCCCAAGAAACATTTCTTAAAAATTAGGGTCATAAATTTAGAACTGTCTAGTAGTTATCTGCATTTGACAAACTGAGACTCAGAGAGGTGAAGTGATTTGCCACAAATTACAATTATAGTAAATGGCAGAGGTAGGATTTGAATCCAGGTCTTCTGACTCTTTCTATTGTAGCAGACTGTATCTCATTATTTAGAGCTATCCAGAAATGGAGTGGACTGTTGCAGGGAGAATTTCTCTGTCACTTGATGTATTCCAGTACAGGCTGGATAACTTGGGGATGTTACAGAAAGGATTCATGTTTTAGATAGTTTTGCCCAGAGGGTATCTGATGGCCCTTTCAATTCTGGGATTTTATGAATCTATTTATCAGAAGTGTCTAAAGAATTATGTATGGCAGGTAGGTGCTGGAATCAGGAAGATTGATCATCTTTAATTCAAATCTGATCTCAGACATATACTAGATGAGGGATCCTGGGCAAGCCACTTAATCTATTTTGCCTCAATTTCCCCTCAACAAGGGATTATATATTTTAAAGAAGAATCCCTTCCCTCTAGGAACTCAAATGTTACTAGATAATAGGATGGGTATAAATATATTGATGAGACAAGGCACTACATGTCAGGCTTTGTGCTAAGAACAGGGGATAGATATAAAGAAAGGCAAAAAACCCCAAAACCCAAGCTCTGCCCTCAAAGAGTTTACAATCCAATGAATAAAGGTCACATAAGAGGCAGCATGGCGTAGTGGTTAAAATGCTGAATTTAACATCAGGAGATCCTAAATTTGGATACCATCTCTGCCATTTTTTTTTTTTTTTTTTGCTGAGGCAATTGGGGTTAAGTGACTTGCCCAGGGTCACACAGCTAGGGAATGTTTTGTGTCTGAGGTCAGATTTGAACTCAGGTCCTCCTGACTTCAGGGCTGGTGCTCTATCCACTATGCCACCTAGCTGCCCTCATTTACTTTCTATGTGATTAAATCTTAGCCTTTCTGAGACTTAACTTTTTCATCTGTATAATAGGAGCATTAATGCATGCTCTACCTACTTCACAGAGTTCTTGTGAAGTTCAAAGGAGAAAGTATCATAAAGTGTTTTGCAGGCTTTAAGAGTGTCATTGTCAATCTCTATGATGATAGGGAAAGTAGAAGGGTCCTTCCTACTGGAGTTAGATCTGGGCTAGTTCTATGAAGTCAAATCAAGTTAACAAGCACTTGCTATGTATCAGGCACTCTGCAGAGCACTTGGAATACAAATGCAAGTAGAAAGAAAGATAAAAATCTTACATTGTAGTGGAGGAAGACAACATATTAAAGGGAGGTGAAGTTGGTGAGAATGAAAGTACCCTGAATGGGGGCATTGTAGAGAAAGTCCAGAAGATAAAAAGAGTGAAGTCTGAAGAGGATCGAAGACAAGGTTGGCTTGGGTCTTGTCCTTAAAATCGAGATTTCTAGGGAGAACAAATCAATCAGAGGGATAGCCCACAATGTGTGAAATCCAGGGGTAAATGGTGCTTTTAGGAGGAAGACTTGGGACAAAAGTGAGGAAGTCTAGAAGATTGAAGGAGAGATGGTCATGCAGGGAAAAGTCATGTCAAGCAGAAAAAAGTTCTAGAGGTAGGACAGAGCTTTATGAACCATCAATGAACATAGGACATGTACAGTGAAGTAGTAGGAGAGATAATGGTAGAAAGGTAGGTAGAGGCCTAACTGTGGAGTACTTTAAATGCTAGGCTAAGTAATTTGGATTTTATATTAAGGGCATCAGGGAGCTATTGATGGCTTTTGAGCAGGGGAGTAATTCAATCAGGATTGGGTTTGTTTGTTTTTTTTGACATCTTAATTTGGTGGTAGTTCGTGAGGTATTCAGGATAGGTTGGAGTGGGGAGAAATTGGAGGCAGGTTCCCCAGATCAGCTCTTGAAGATTATATAGAATAGTCTCTCTTTCTCCCCCTTTTTTCCCTTCTTTTTTTTTCTCTCTCTCTCTCTTTCTTTTTCCCTCTCCCCTTCTCTCTCCCCCTGCGGCTTGCCAACTGCCAGCAGATGACATCTCCTTTCATGTTTGGGGCTGAGCACGGCTTTGAATGTTCGTTTGATTCTGTTAAGATAATAGCTGGTTCACTGTCAGATGCAGACTGATCAGTTAAAACCTTAATCACTGCCTGTCTCCTCACACGGCACTTAGTTTTTAAGAGATTAATCCCCTCAGCCCCACTCTAGCTCACATTCAGCTTGGAAAAAGACAAGGTATGTATTATCATTGTTTGTATTATCATTTTTATTGTTGTTATTGTTATTATCTACATTATTTTACACATTTACTATTTCATGCTTTTCTTTCTCTTTATCTCTACCATTCTTTTTCAGTTGTGGAGCTCTGACCTTCATTTTGGCCTTTTTCTCTCTCTTCTCTCTCTCTCTCCATCTCTTTGTCTCTCTCTCTCTCTCTCTCCTCTCTCTCCTCTCTCTTTCTTCTCTCTCTTCCCCTGTTCTTTTATACACCCTTGCCCCTCCACAACCACACCCATGCAGAAACATGCCTTAACCATATTCATGAACACATGTAAATATGCATGTTCATTAGTACACACATGTGTAGAAGATATTTGTATAAGTATACAAATATATATGTACACACAAAGACTCTTGCATTCTGGGATCCATCTTTGTCTCCATAAAGGCAGATCTAGAAATCAAGGGAATTTCTTCTTCCCCACACCAGATGGTGGAGTAGAAAGAATTTTGGATTTGAAGCCATCTCTCCGAGTCTCAGTTTCTTTCACCTGTAAAATGAAGCGGTTGAATGAATGAACTCTAAGGTCATTTCCAACTCTCAGTCAACTCCCTGATCCTTTCTGTTCTAAGTCTGTGATTCAGTACAGGAGGTGTCCTCCAAGCTTATCTTGACCCACCCTTTGGCCATGCACATTACTGCCAATACTCTCCAGAGGGTGGCTGTGTATTCTTAACTGAGCCAAGGTCCTAATCAAGACCACTCAAAACCAAACTTTCTCTCTGTTAGCTGTGACTTATCTAACCTTCTTGTTTTTCAAATGGGGAAACTGAGGCTCAGAGAGAGGAAAATGAGTTGCTCAAGGGTCCCTGCAAGTTAATGGCAGAGACAGCACTTGCATCTGTGTCTCTACTCCTACTAAACTGTTAAAGGGGATTTAATTAATCAAGCAAGCAGTAAACTCTTTAGAGGTCCAATGTATGATCAAGCACAGTTTTAGGCACTGCAGGAATATATGAGAAAAACAGAAGCAATCTTTACCCTCAAGGGCCTTTTACAATCTAGTAGAGGAGGCTAGATTAACACATGGGAAGTAATTAGGGAGCAATATGAGACATATATAATTAGGCACTAAATTGTTTGGTACAAACCATGAGTGTTAATAGAGATCAAAGCTAAAACAGATCAGGGTGGGCCAGAATAATCTGGGAAGGCCAACTGATAGAGGTGTGGTTTGAGCTGGGCCTTAACACTAGGAGGATCAAGTGAGCCAATTTTGTGCCAATTTATATAAGAATTTTTTAAATTAATTTTTTATAATTTTATTCTAATTTCTCCTACCTATGCAAATGTTCTTTAAATATAAATAATTATAAACAGATGTGATTTTACTTTGAAATAAAATTTTTCCCTACTATCTCTATTTTCTTTGCTTTACAAATTAAAAAAAAAAAAAAAAAAAAGCAAGGAAAAACAAAACAAAACAAACCAGATTGTTAATTGATACATTTTGCTCCTTTGAGGTAGTTTTATATTTTTCTCCCTCCTTAAAGGATAGGTAGGATTTGGAAAAATAGAAAGAGAGAGGGCTTCTGAGTAGGGCAAGTTTGAGGTAGCAATGAACATATTTAAATGATTCTCTATACTGGGATTATTAAATGACTTTACCAAAGCTGGAAACTGACTGCTCTTCAAATGAGGAAGGAAGGGAGAGGGAATTTGTAGCAGATGAGACTTAAATCAGGCATAATCAAGAACACAAAGGGACAGAGGCCATGAGAGGAGATGTGGTTTGCTCAAGGTCACACAGTTAGCAGCAGAATCAGAATTCAAACTCAAGTGACCTTAAGACAAGGAAACAGGTGACTAGCGGAGCTGGCATTTCTCTCCCTGGAGATTCTCAGGCCAACGGTGAAGCCCATTTGTCTTGGCCCAGGGAGAGGCAGAAGTAATAACCCTGGTGAGTGGGGTAGCCTGAGCTGGGAAGGCCATGGGTGAAAGAAAAAGGCTGAGGTGTCATCTGTCCCCTCCTTACATCTAGAGGCAGGGAGTCTTGGGGTTAATGGCGTGACATCCCGGTGGCAGCTGGCCCGGCGGGTTTCTGATGCCTTTTCTAATTTGGTGAGCTGCTGAAGATTAGAAGGCGAGAAGAGAGTTTTCCTCCCACAGGTTATTATCCTGCCAACTCCCTGGGCACCCAAGGGAGTGAAACAGCGTGTTTCAGGAGAAAAGGAAGTTGGGCCTAGTGCTCAGGATTGGGCCCATGTTGTGGCTGGTTCCCCTTGGGGTAGGAAAGGGAGAAGGAGGAGGGAAGCTGGAAGGAACTGGGGAGGGAACAAAATTGATGCTATTAATGGATGTGATGCTAGGGAAAATGGGAGCAGCAGCAGAACTTGAGAGATCTTCCCCACAATCAGGGGTAGTAGCAAAGGCTGATAACTGAAGTCCCTTCCTTCTTTTCCATCTTAGATTTTTTCCTTCCAAAAAATAGAGACAAGTGGGGTAGAAGGATCCTCGACTCTGTCTTCTCAGGCACCCCTGCCTCAAATGAGGCTCGGTCTTGTGCTCAGGCTGCTCCTGACCTTGCTTGTCCTTCCCCACTCCAGGGAAAGCACACAGACATAGATTAGCTTAACTCTCTTGGGGAGTTCTGCAGGTTAATTTTCCAGACACAAACCTTCACTTTTCTAGAGAAGGAGGAAGAAAAGCAGGAGAAAGAAAACAAAAAAATTAAATCAAAAGCATTTCTTAAGCACTTACTATGTGCAAGGCACCATGCTAAATATTTAGGGATAAAAAAAAAATCAAAACAGTTCTTGGTCTCAAGGAGCTCGCATTCTAATGGAGGAGACAGAATAAAATCAAGATATAAAGGCTGTCCCAAAAGTCTTAACACAGTTAAAATTTTTAATAACTTAAAAAAAAGCCTTGATCGTATTAATGCTCAAAACGGCATCAAGACTTTTGGAATACTTTGTATAACATATAAGTGGAAAATAAACTTAGAAAGTTACTGGAAAAAGTCTCTTGAAGCAGGTAGGATTTAAGCTATATTTTGAAGGGAGCCAGGGAAAACTAGGAGATGGAAGGGAAGGAGGAAGAGCATTCTGGGCAAGGGGGTAAAAGAGTTTAAAAGGACTGAAGTCATGTAGGGGAGGGAGTGGATAGGAGGGGGACATGAGGTTTTGTAAGGGTCAATACTGAAAAATTATCTATATATATGTTTTGAAAATAAAAAGCTTTAATAAAAATAAATAAATAAAAGGGCTGGAATATGGAGATTGAATATTTTGTGCTGGGGGCAGCAAAGAGGCCAAAATCACTGGTTAACAGAGGATTCAAATGGAAGTGAAGTATGAAAAGCTAGAAAGTTAGGAAGGGGAAGTAATAGGGAGCCACTAGAGTTTATTGAGTGATTATTGGTTGTAGAGTTGGGGATGGGGTAAGATGGCCAGACTTGGACATTAGGAAGATCTCTCTGGCTCTGAGTGGAGAATGGACTCCACTAGAGAGTAATTTGGGTCAGAGAGATCAATCAGGTAGCTACTGCTACATAGTCCAGGCAGGTTGTGATGATTGCCGGTTGTTGTGTAAAAGATTGTGATAGTAGGAGTAAACCTTGACTGCATATTCAATATAAAAAATGAGATAGAATGAGGAAGGAAGGGAGGGAGGAAGGAGGGAAGAAAAGAAATAAGAGAAGGAAGGAAGGAGGGAGAGAGGGCATAAAAGAAGGAAGGCAGAAAAGAAGGAAGGAAGAGGTAGAAAAGGAAGGAAGGAAGGAGGGAGGAAAAGAAGGAAGGAAGGAGGGAGGAAATGAAGGAAGGAAGGAGGGAGGAAAGGAAGGAAGATGGGAAGGAAGAAAGAAGGGAAGAAAAAAATTATTAATCTATTATGTATAATCTATTATGTTAAGTGCTTTGCAAATTTGATCTTCACAATAGCTTTGAGAGGTAGATACTATAAACATCTCCATTTTATAATTGGGGAAATAGAGGCAGAGGTTAAGAAGTGATAACCTCACACAGCTAATAAATTATTAATTGTCTGAGGCCCCATTGGAACCCAGGTCTTTCTGACTCCAGACCCAGAATGCTATCTACTGTACCATCTATTTTACTTCCAGGCTGTGTAATTAGAAGAATGGTGGTGCCCTTGCCAGTAACAGGGAAATTCAGAAGAAGGGAAAGATAATGAATTCTGATGTGAGTGTGTATATATATACACACACATACACACACATACATACACACTCAAAAGATATGTATATATATATAACACTTGTGTATATACACATGCAAAAGAGCTAATATAAAGTAACCCATATGCACATGTATATTTGTACACATAAACTTACATGTATATAAGTGTATACATAGACACATATTTAAACACACATACACACACACACACACACACACACACACACACACATATATATATATATATATTTGATACTGGCTTTCTCTATCTCACCCAGACTGGAAATACAGTGGTTATTCACTGGCAGGAATTCTCTGCTAATTAGCAAGGAAGCTTTGACATGCTTCACTTCTGACCTAGGTTGATTGATCTCTCCTTAGATGGCCTGTTTCCCTAACTTACCCTTACTTCCTATGTTCAGGGACTCAACATTTTTGTACCAGACAATGCCAACCTCCATTTTAGTCCTTTTTAAGCTTAGAACTCTCAAGCTCAAGTGATTCATCAGCCTCAGGTTCCCCAGCTAGTGGGGATTACAGGTAAGCATCACTACTCCTGACTCTTTTGGACATGTTGAAAGGGACATAGAAAAAAAGTACACGGAACTAGGAGACCTTGATGGTGAAGCTGGGCTAGTCATTTTCCTTTTTTCTGGGCCTGAATTGCCTCATTAGTAAAATTGGGATTTTTGACTAGATAATTTCAGGCCACTCCAACTTCTGATGAAGTTTAGGAACAGAGCCAGGAAGGGAATAAAGTCAGGTCAGGTTGGACCCCATCACAAAATGAAGACTCTGGGAAAAGATGGGAGGATCTTGGATGGGGATGTTCGAAGGTTGGAGGGACCCTGAGGTTATTTAGTGAAAAGTCTCAATTTTATTTATGAGGCAATTCAGCCCCCCCCCCCACCCAATGAGGAAAGTGATTAGTCCAAGGTCATACAGCAAGGTCTCCTGAAGCTTAGTTCAGTATAGTTTTTATTATTCCTCTTTCAATATGTCCAAAACAGTCAGGTGTAGGGATGACCCACCTGTAATCCCACTACCTGGGTCTGCTTGCTGAGTGAAGCTCATAGATCATTTGAATTTGAGGACTCTAAGCTTCAGTATGGCTAAAGTGGTTTTGGCACTGTCTGGCACAAATATGATGAGCTAACCCATAAGGGCAGTAATGTATGGCAGATGAATTGAAATGTTCAGAGTCTTTGGTCTTTGGAGTCCCAAGGCACGGATCACGCTATGCTTTTCTCAGTCCCTAAAGGAACTGACATTTTTAGTGTTGCTATTATAACTGATGCAAGAATTCAGCCTTGAGCTTTGGACTTGACAGTCAGCTTCCCAGAGCCTCTTTCAGCTTCCCTGCTTGGAGTACAAGTCTTTGAGATGAGCTCAGGGTTTTCACTTTTCTTTCTTTACTAAGCTTCCCTGATCCCTGAAACACACAGGCTCCTGGATCTTCCTGCTCCCTGAGCTGGCTTGGTTCTGTAGTTTGTGCCACCCAACCCCTGATTTTTGTCTAGACTTAATATCCCATATCCCTTCCCAGCACTCACTTCCCTCTTTCCTTTTTATATCTCGAGTTCACGTACACTAAACCACATGTGTGTGTTTGTATGTGTGTATGTGCGCTTACAGTTTATTCTCAAGGGAAGAATGTTGAAATGGACAGAGGGAAAGCCTTGGATTAGAGGCAGGAATACTAGGGTTTGAAGTCTTGGCCATGTCACATACTAGTTCTGTGGCCAAGAGCAATTCACTTTCAGAACTTCTTAGTACCCTAGTCTATAGATATTTAGTTACAGAATCCTTGCTGATTTGTATTGATAAAGACTATTTCCAAAGTGAAAGTCTCATACACTGATGATAGCACAGATCAGATCCAATTCACATGGGGAAGAAAAAAGGTGCAAAAATTCTGAACTAATAAATCAGGATAAGATCAGTACCAGAGTAAATTAAAACAAAAACAAAAACAAACCCATAATATGCAGCATAATGAACAGCAACCAAAGTTTTCTAAGCCCAATCTGGCCCATTAACCATATTAGACCAGAAACTCTGAATAATGGTCCAATCACCTGAATAATTTTAGGCAAGAATTATTTTCATCATACCTCTAAGGCTAGGCTAATAGTGGGATTCTCTCACATCAGGGTCTTTGGATCAAAGTTATTGATCCATTCTTTAAAAACCAACTAACTTCCCCCCAACTCTTTGTGAATGTTTTTATTTTATATTTTTTACATTGCTATTATGTCATTATAATTTCCTCCAACTGTAGAATCCATAAAACAGAAAAAAATTAACTAGGCAAAGCAAACCAACACATTGGGCATATCTGACATAGTTTTTGTTCATCACCTATAAACATTATCTCTCTAAGGCAGGCTTTACTGCTAGTCTCCTAAGTTATCATTGATCATTACATTGATTAGAATTCTGCCACCTTTCAATGTTTTTCTTTGCATCACTGTGGTCATTGTATAATTTGTGCCACTAATGTCACTCTGTAACAATTTATAAAAATCTTGTCATGTTTTTCTGAATTTCTTGTATTTGTCCTTCTTTTCATCCTTCTTCCCTCCCTTCTCCTCTTTTCCCTTCCTTTCTTCCTTGTTTTTCTTTCTTTTTTCCTTTCTTTCTTTCTCTCCCTTCCTCCCTCCTCTTTTTCTCTCCTTTCCTTCTATTTTCCTTTCTTTCTCTCTCTTCCTCTTTTTTCTCTCTCTGCTTTTCTTTCTTTATCTCTGTCTTCCTCCCTCCATTTTTCTCTCTCTTTCATTCTCTCTTTCTTTTTTTCTCCCTTTCCTGGAACTGTGACTTGATATTGGTATAGGAATTCCCTGTAATACAAATCACCTAATTTAGAATGTTCATTAGAGCAGGGATTCTTAATCTTGGGCCAGTCCATAGACTGCATATGGATTGATTTCAGGGGATCCATGAACTTGGACAAAGAAGAACTTACATCTTTTTTTACTAACCTTTGATTTCCTTTGTAAAATTATTTAATTTTATGCCTTTAAAAACATTATTCTGATAATACAAATAAATGTAAACTTCATCTGACTCTCTTAAGTGTTGATGACCAAAAAAAAAAAGGCTAAGTACTCTTGTTTTAAAAGGTTGGTTGGGGTATTGAGAACTTAAGTGATTTACCATAATTTTTGTCACAATCCTGGTATGTGCGAGTCACTTCCTTAACCCAAGTCTTTCTATCTCTGAGCTTAGCTCTCTATCCACATGCCAAGCAGCCTTTCATCAATGTCTACATTTCATCCTGCACAGTAAAAATCTATCACTTTAGTATACCCAGATTTGTACAATTATTCCCCAAAAAGTGGGTAACCATCCTGATTCCAGTTCCTTGCCACCCAAAAAAGTACCACTCTCAACAGTTTTTGAATACATGGGACTCTTCCTGTTTTTTGACCTTCTTGGGTTTGGGATTTCTGGGTCAAAGGATATGTACAGTTTAGTGATTTTTTTTAGTATAATTGACATTGGTTCATTCCTCCAGTTTCAGATTCCCTCACAGCAAGTTTTTGGCTGTAAGCATATTACTACAACATGCTTAGCCAAGTCATGTGCCCCACCAACTACCTACTAGGAAGGGTAAAAACAAAATGTAGAACTTCAAGCCAACGAGCATTTAGAATGGAAATTCTAGGGAATTCCATTCTCCTTCCAGACCTATTCCTGGTTTTGTCTAAACTTCAAAATCATGTCTCCTCAATTGCTGGCCCATCTTGGAACTCCACTCAGCGTCTGACACCTCCTCACTCTGGAATAGCTTTACCACTCCCCTGGTCCACTCTCCATGAAGTATTCCTTCACAAAGCCTATCCCCTTCTCTTGTTGCTGTGTTCCTCCATTTTGTGGAGGGACTCAGGCTCAGTAGGCTTTGTAGTGTTATGGAAGGAGCACCATTTTCATAAAATCATAGATTTAGATCTGGAAGGGACATAAGAGGTCATTTGACCAGTCCCACTCATTTTATAGAATAACTGAGTTCTGAATTTACTTCATAAGTGGAAAAGTGATTTGAAGCCAGTTCAATTCTGATCCCTTTCCACTGCACTGTGATTTTAAGGGATGACACCAAAAAGTTTCAAATATAAAGAGGTTTCTGCCTTGTTTCTACCTGTTGCAGTGGCCAGCAGCTATAGCACACACTTTGTCTAGGAAAATTTGTGCTCATAGCTAAATACACACATGGTTTACTTTGTGAATAGGCAGAGAAAGCAGTTTTATTTTAGGGGCATCAACCCTTGTGTATGTCCCTCCTCTCCCTATTTCCAGAACTTCTCATTGTTTGTTACACTATTAGAGATTCATTCCTTTAAGTCTTGTAGGTTTACTAACACTACACACCTGTCAGATTGGTTAAGATAACAGGAAAAGATAATGATGAATGTTAGAAGGGATGTGGAAAAACTGGGACTCTGATACATTATTGGTGGAACTGTGAATGGATCCAACCATTCTGGAGAGCAATTTGGAGCTATGTTCAAAAAGGTATCAAACTGTGCATACCCTTTGACCTGGCAGTGTTTCTATTGGGCTTATATCCCAAAGAGATCTTAAAGGAGGGAAAGGGACCCACATGTGCAAGAATGTATGTGGCAGCCCTTTTTGTAGTGGCTAGAAACTGGAAACTGAATGGATGCCCATCAATTGGAGAGTGGCTGAATAAATTATGGTATATGAATATTATGGAATATTATTGTTCTGTAAGAAACGACCAGCAGGATGATTTCAGAGAGGCTTAGAGAGACTTGCATGAACTGATGCTGAGTGAAATGAGCAGAACCAGGAGATCATTATACATGGCAACAATGATTATAAGATGATCAATTCTGATGGACTTGGCTCTTTCCAACAATGAGATGTTTCAAACCAGTTGCAATAATCTTTTGATGAAGAGAGAGGACTATGGGAACTGAGTGTGGATCACAACATAGTATTTTCATTATTTTTGTTGTATGCTTGAATTTTGTTTTCTTTCTAATTTTTTCCTTTCTGATCTGATTTTTCTGATTTCTTGTGCAGCAAGATAATTGTATAAATATGTGTATATGTTGGATTTAATATATATTTCAACATGTTTAACATATTTTGGATTACTTGCCATCTAGGGAAGGGAATGGGGGGAAGGAGGGGAAATTTGGAACACAAAATTTTGTAAGGGTCAATGTTGAAAAATTATCCATACATATGTTTTGAAAATAAAAAGCTTTAATAAAAAAGTATTGTAAGTTTTTATCTATCAATATTCGAATACTCCTGGAGTGGATAACTAGACTCATCAAAAGTTAGAGTAGGAATAATAACAGTAACTTTTTCTCAGCCCTGTGAAGCAGGTACTATATCATTGTCCATGTTTGACAGGTGAGGAAACTGGGACTCAGAAAATTTAAATGGTTGGTCTATGATCACATAATTTGTAAGCAAGGTTAGAATCAAGACTTCAACCCTGGCTATTGCATCTTAAGATTTAGAGGCAGAAGTAGTTTTATGCTGGTAAATATTTAACAACCAGCTCTCTGAAAACACAAAAGCTACACTTCTAATTTTAATCAGCACTATTAATGTTTTCTCTGGCACCTAGGTGATGCAGTGGATAAAGCACTAACCTTTGAATCTTCCTGATTCATCCTCATGAGTTCAAATCTAGCCTCCCATACTTACTAATTGTATGACTCTGGACAAGTCCCATAACTCTATTTGCCTCAGTTTCCTCATCTGAAAAGTGAGTTAGAGAAGGAAATGGCAAACCACTCCAGTATCTTTGTCAAGAAAACCCAAATGGGATCATGAAGAATCAGACTTCAGTCAACTAAACAACAATATGCAGCTGGTGGGGATCCTTATATATGATTAGTAGTCCCTATTTCTATTTGAATTTGACACCACTCATCTAGTATGACCCCTCCTTTTTTTTGTTTTTAAGATGAGGAACTTGAGTTCCAGAGAGATGAAACGATTTGCCCAATTTTATATTAATAGTAACAATAGCTAGTATTTATATAACACTTCAAATCTTGCATATTTTTTTACATATGTTGTCTTCTTTGATTCTCACAAAACCCCTGGCTGGTAGGTGCTGTTATTATCCCCATTTTGCAGAAAAGCAAACTGAGACAGGTTAAATGACTTGTACTTGTCCAGGAGCATATAAATAAGTATTTGAGGCTGGATTTGAATTTGGGTCTTCCTGATTCTGATTCCAATGCTCTAGCCCACGCACCACCTGGCATTCCAACCCAGATCCTCTTAATGAAGAAAATCATTGAACCACATTTGCTCTCCACCAAGCTAAAAGATAAAGAAATATCTTAGTGATTTAGTCTCATTTTACAGAGGAGGAACTTAAGACCCAAAGAAATTAGCTAATTTGTCCAATGTCATAGAGGAAAGGACTCTTTCAGCTATGAACAAGTAAAATACATAGGGGATAAATTGGGAGCAGAAGGAAGGCATTTTAATGTAGGAGTTCCAGCCCTAAATCTATGTTTCCATGCCATAGTTCCATAGATGTAGAGGTGCAAAGGATTCTAGAGGTTATTTGGTCCAATCAATGAATCTGCAGCTTTGAATAAAACTTGAGTTCACTGGGCTCAATTTGTACTTAACAAAACTTTTTCTACAAAATCTTCAAGAAAAGGTAATCAAACCTTCCCTTGAATACCTCCAGGAACAGGGATCTCATTATCTCAAGGCAGTCCATTACATTTCTGGACAATCCTTAAAGAAGCTGTTGCTTATATTGAGCTGAAATGTTCTAATTACAGCAGCTACTTATGTTAGGGAATGCTCCTATTTGGCAGATGCAGAAACTGAGAAAATTGTTACAATTGTGAATTGCAAGGATTCTGTAGTTAGTAAGGTTTGGAGCCGGGTTCCAATTCAGACTTCTTGCCTCCAGATTCAGCATTCTTCCCTATTGCATCAGATCACCTCCAGCCACTTGCCATCTTTGAGACTCTCAGCATTAGCTTGACAACTCTGAAATGCTCACATATATTTTGGTGCATTCTGAAGGCTTGTCCCTCAAGTGTCAGTTAGACTGCAAACTCCATCAGGGCATAGACCTAGTCTTAAATTTTGTATTTCAATATCCTCTCACCTATTCACACATTCACCTACACCCATACCTACATCCTCACAATGCTCTGTATATAGCAGACACTTAATACGTGTTAAGTGTGTTTAATTGTAGTCTTAGGGCTAGACACTGTGGAGGAATATACCAAAATAGAAAATAAAATCTCCCAAAGTATTGGTTTTTCTTAATAAGGATAATCCAACTCCCCTTTTCCAACCCTTTTCCATCCCCACCCCCTACCCCACTCCCACCAGTTCAGTTTGGAATCTCAGGGTCTGCTGGGGTCAAGACTGAGTGCAGAAGGCCATGGATGGGTCAAGAAGGATCTGTGTGGGCCAGCACAGGGCCCAGCTGCCACCAGCTCTGGGCCAGATCCTGAGGGGCCTGGATGTGGCTTCCCCAGACAGTAGCAATTATCGTAATCAAAGGCTTGACACCAATTACACTGCAGGGATTGTTGGAGAATACTGCAGCGCCTAGAGCTTCGGATTTTGCATATCTTAATGTGGACTGACAGGCAGTGACCTCAAGGGCCGCTGACCCTGCCAGCCTTCAGATGTTTATGTGGCACCAATTTCCAGAGCCAGTCCAGGCTTGATCTGAGGAGGCTGGAGACTGAGCCAGTGGGGAGCCTCTGAGGCTAAAGCTCTCCCAGTCCATCCCCTGTTCTCTGTCCCATTAGCACCCATCCCTTGGTTTTGAGGCAGCCAAGTGGTATAGTGAATATAGTGAATGGTTTATCCTGAAAATGGGAAGACATATTCAAATCCAGCCTCAGACACTTATGCGTGACTGTTGCAAGTCATTTAAACCTTCTTTCAGCCTCAGTTTCCTCAACTGTAAAATGGGAAGGGGCTAATAATAGTACCTATCTCTCAGGGTGGAAATGATAAAATTGAGATATTTGTAAAGTCTTTAGTACAGTGCCTGACACATAGTAGGTGCTTAATACTTGTTTCCTTCTTTAAGGTATTGGGGAGAGACCTGAATTTATGAGGAAAGGATTTCTGGGGAAACCCTAAATTTTCCCAGTTTGGTATAGAGAGCGGGCAGAAAGTTAGATTCAAATTCTGAGTTTGCCTAACACTAAATTGCTGTGTGATCACAGAGAAATCACTTCACTGCTCTCTGGCTCAGTTTTCTCATTTACGAAATGATAATAATAATAGCTACTAATAATACCTGATTCTCTGTCAGGTTTGTTGTGAGGATCAAATGAGATATTTATAAAGTGCTTTGTAAGCCTTAAATAAAATTAAACTGCAGACATTCAATTAATTTTATAAATATCAGCTATTATTATTATTATTATTATAAAAGGCAAAATGAAATAATTCTTCCCCTTAATGAGCTTACATTCTACCCTGAAAGTTTTCTCCACGGATGATGCTTTGGGAACATGCCAGATGGCATGAATACTGGGACAGGATTTTGAATCCTGACTCTACCTTTTACCAACTTGGTTAGGTGAGTGATCTTGGATAAGTCACTTAGTTTTTCTGGGACTCAGTTCCTTAATCTGTAAAATCAGGGGTTTGTACTAGACAATAACAGCATGTATGTAGCAATCAAAGTTTACAAAGCATTTTAAGTATGTTATCTCAGTTGGTGTCTACTACAACCCTCCAACACAGATGCTATGATCCTGATTTTATAGGTGAGGAAACAAAAATTGAGAGGCTGTGATTGGACAAAGATCTGAGTCAACATTCAAACTTCATTCTTCCTGATTCCAAGTACAACTTTATAACCACTGCATCTCCTAGTTATCAGTAATAAGATTGATTCTGGCTTTGAATCTATGGCTCTCCTTCCCTCCCTCCTTATACTGCACCCATCCTGCCCACCTTTACATCCCACCCTCTGCCTCACAGCCCTACTTCACTTCTCATCAGACAAGGAAAAAAGCACTAGGTCTATTAATCAGATCCAGGTTCCAACATGGCCCTAAATGTTACTAAGATTTATGACTTGGGACAAAGCACTCAACCTCTCCGAGGATCAGTTCTCTCATTTATAAGATGGAGATAGTAATACTTGCTCTACCTACTTCACAGGGTTGTTAATGAGAAGAACGCTTTTAAGGTTCCTTAAAAGTCCATATAAAAACGAGTCATTATATTAGTATTGACTGAAGTGGAAGGGAATCCCATATGATGTGTACAGAGGGCATGGATGGGCAATTCTTTTAATTATCAATAACCTTTACAAGATAGAGTAAGTGCTGTAACAAGCTTTTATAGTGCTTTGCATCTGTGAACTCATTTTCACCTCACACGTATGCATGCAATGCAAAGTATTATACTAATTCTAAAGGGTAGGAAATTGAAGATTGGAGAGCTTGTAAGGTCACAGGATTCAGAGCTGGAATGGACGTTAGAGGTCATTTAGTCCAATCTTCTCAGAGGATCATTTTATGGAGGAGGAAACAAGGCAAATAGGGTAAGGAGGGTCATAGCACTATAGAATTTAGAGGGCAAATGACCTTTGAAATCATTTTTTGACTCCAGCCCCTTAATCTTATACATGAGAATGTTGAGGGTTAGAACAAGAGAGTGATTTGTTCAGTTTCATATGGGGAGTAAGAAGCAAAGGTAGGATTTAAATTGGGGACCTCTGAACCCAAATATTTTGTACTTTCCATTACAGAATTAAATTGTAAACTCTTTGGGGGCAGGAACTATCTTTTGAGTGAGAAACATGACATAAGCAATAAATTCTTATTGACTTACTGACATCAGGAAAAGTGATTTTGGGCAGGTAGGTGATGAAAGTGGGTGGATAGAGTGCCAGACCTGATGTCAAAAAGATTCAACTTCCTCAATTCAAATCAGACCATAGTTATTTACTAGCTATGGGACCCTGAGCAAGTCCCTTAATCCTGTTTACCTCAGTTTTCTCATCTGTAAAATGAGCTGTTGAAGAAAATCATTATCTTTGCCAAGAAAACTTTGGTCAAGAAGTCATAGGTTTAGAAATAGATGAGGCTGTGAGGCCTGTATAGTATAACTCCTTCATTTTCTAGAAGAGATAATGAAGTCCCAGAGGGATTAAAATTATTTGGGTGGTGACATTTGAACAGACTCCAACTCTGGAGCTCTTTTCTCTGTAGGAATGAAGCCAGGTTCAGAATCTGAATCCCCTTCTCCAGATTCAGATTCCTGGCTTCGATCTGCAGCAGCTGATTTTTGTGGATTGGTAAAGGTGTTTGGGGAATCGTTGGGTACCTGGAACACATGCTGAATGGGAGAGGGCGGAGTCCCTTTGCTGCTGCTCCAGCGATCTGTTTGACCTTTTGATTTAGCATCTAAACAATCCAAGATTAAAGGAAATCATACACCTCAGATTGAAAGTTTTGTATTGTTGGAGTACATATACTGGGAAGTCATGATGCTGACATCATTCTAGGATGTGAACAATCTTTTCAGTGACTGGCAACCTTTTAGCATCCTTTCAAACCCATATCCTTAAGGGTGGACTTTTTTTGTGTTGTCACCTTTTCCCAGGACATCTCTCCATGAGTGTTCACATGGAAAAGGGAAAAGAATATTGTTGTTCTGAAGAGTTGCTATCATGGTGGATCCTACAATTGATCCAGTGGATTCACAGATATGATCTTGTAAGCATTCTATCTGTGAAGTCAAGAAAATTTGGCAACAGCATTTTAAGGGTATATTTCTACAATCTATAACATAGTGAAGATAATAGTGGTTATAAAGAATTTTGCCTTTCCATTCTGTCATTAGTTAAAGAGCACTTAAAATTATAAAATTTTTGACCATAAAAAGGCATATGTCTGGGCCAAATTTTTGTAGATCTTAGCTGTCACTCCAACTCCTTAGCCTCTCTAGATTGTTTTCTCCTGGAGTCTTGAGCACCTGCTCGAGCACATACTCGTACCTGCAGATACACATGTGTGATGGCCCTCCCATGGGCACTGCCATCATTCCCCTTTCCCCACTCCAAAGTGGTTCTCCTCAAAGTTAATGCATGGGGATGCTCTCTCAGGGTCCAAGACCAGTAAAACAGAGTTATATGCATATATATACAATCTGAGACATATCTCAAGGCTTTCCGCCTCTCATTAGCTCCCCCCCTTCCCTGAAAATGGGAGGAATGTGGTGGGGAGGGGAACCCTAGAGAGCAGGTAGACTAGCCATCTGCGCCCAGCTTGGTTCACTCCCTCCAATCCTTCCCCCCATTTCAGGAGGAGGTGGGGATCGCCTTACATGAGTACTTTACCAGATGAAGAGGTTCAAATTTCCCCAGCTTGGCCCCTCTTTCCCTCTCACACACACATACACAAACATAGCCCTCCACACACCCGCTGAGCTCCCACTGACCCCCACCCCCAACCCCTACTCCATCTCCAGCCCTTCTTCCACCTACTGTGTTTTCATCTTTCAGACGCAGGTCTTCCCCTCCAGCCCCCCTCCTGATTTTATTTGAAAAAAAAAAAAAAAGCGACGTGTTCCACGTGTTCAGGAACACACATCACCTCCCCACTTCTGCCATGAGGTAGCCTGTATAAACTCTTTGTGCTGGGGATTGAGGACAAAGTGTAAACAGGGAGAGATTGTGTCTCCCCATTCTTCTGATGGAAAAGTTAAGGTCCTTTCCGGGGGAACAGTTTCCAAAAAAATCTTGAAATAGCCATGGTAACTGGGAGAAAGGGAGTCAAAAAGATCTGGATATTTTCGGAAGAGACAAATCCTAAAACTGGTTTCAGATTCTCAATCTCCCAAATCCTCGAGGCTGCCAACCTGGTAGATGTACAATCAAAGAACTTTAGATCTGGAAGGGACTTTGGACATTACCTAATAGAAAGGAGGGGGTTAGGGGAAATGGCTTGATCAGGGTCACACAGCCGAAAAGTCCACTTTCCAACTGAGTCCCGGCTCTGGCTCTCCACCAGAGAGTAGGCCAGGCCAGGTCCACATCCTGGACCAAAGGTATGTCCACAGTATTTGATGCCCATTCTGAAAGCCAAACTGGCACATTCTGCAGAAGGACAAGGCAGAAGTTTCACAAGAAGATGCTTTTTGCCAAAACCTAAATGATTCAGGAGCAGATTTAGAGTTAGGAAAACCTAAGTTCAAATCTGACCTCAGACACTTATTAGCTGTATGACTCTGGACAAGTCACTTCACCCTGTTTGCCTCATCTGTAAAAAGATCGGGAGAAGGAAATGACAAACCACTGTAGCATCTTTGCCAAGAAATCAGACCCAGAGGGATCTGAGACAGTGTGATCAATTGAGGCGGATGCCATTCCCTAATACATCTCCTCATTTACTTCCCTACACTTTGGTAGGCTAGTTGGGGAGCATGGCTCCCACCCATATCCTCTGAGGGTCTGGGCCAGGAGCCAGGAGAGCTAGGTGTGTGAGGGGCACAGAGTTGGCAGACTGATGTCCTGCCCTAGCCCCGACTTTCTCTCATTTTCAGAGAGCGCTCTCTTCTCCTGCCTCTGGCTCAGGTCAGCCTTCTCCAAGCGTAGAGCTACCTCGAATCTCATCTCTGCCCTTCCTCCCTTCCTTTCCAGCCCTAGAGCCAGCGAGGGTGGTGGGTGTGATTTTAAACCAGGCATGTAACAATCCCCCGGAGCCCGATGCTCAAGCGATGCCTCAGATAACATACGAAGAATGTAAATCCTGTCAACAAGTGCCCAGCCCATAAAAGGCCTAGCGGGATTCCTGCGGATTAAGGATCAGACACTAGAAGCCCTGTTCTCTCTCTCCTTCTCCGCCTCTTTCCCCACCCCAGGAACAAGAAAAAGAAAAATCTTCTGTAAATGCTGTCTGTCTTCCTCTTCCCTCTATCCCCCTCCTTTATCTCTCCCCTCTTTTTCTCTTTCTCCCACTCAGGCTCCCTCTTTCTGACCTTCTCTCACCCTTTCCGTCTCTCGTTCCTTTTTTTTTTTTTTCACCAATTTAAAAGAAAAATAAAATACAGTTCTATAACTAGGCTGTCTGCAGAGCAAACTGAAACCAGAAAACGCTTAAACATGTTTTAATGACTTAAACACAGGGGCCGGATTGTGTCTAAAAGTTTCCACATTTAAAAAAAGCAAATTCAATATTAAATGTCCACCTCCACCCTTCCCTCCTCTTCCCCTCCCCTCCCTGTTTCTCTTCTCTGTTCTTCCTTAACCCCCCTCTCCTTTTCCCTCCCAACCCCCTTTCTCTCCACCTCTGATTTCAGCTGTGGGTTATTAGCACCCGGTGTGAACAGAGACCAGGCCCCTTTCATAAAGTTTATATTCACATTCAAAAAAAAAAGAAAAAAGGAAAAAGATCCCCATCCCAGGTACAAACCCAACTGTTCCCGAAAACAGAGGGCTAACCAGTACCCCCCTTCCCAAGTTCAGGGTCAGAGGAGCTGTTAACTAGCAGCTGACAGGTTTTTACAAGGAGAATTAGCCCCTCATTTAGTTCAGGATTAACCCAAATCTTCCAACTCATTACTGCTCTGCCATTTTGGAGTTCCTGCTCTGGGGCTAGGAACTTAAAAAAAGCTTTGGTTGGGGTGTGGGGGTGGGGAAATTGGGGAGGAAGAGGCTAGATAACAGGGATCATTTGATTGGACTAGGTCTTGTCCAATTTGAGGATCGAAATGAAGTCTCCTTTACCTTTCTGGTCAATGTGCATTTCTGTCCTGGGGGATTCAATTTTGCCTCCACCAAAGAAGCAGGATCAGGATTGCCAAGAACAGAGACTGCTTCAGGCCAGTCTTCTTAGTCCATTATTGCTTGTTAAAATATTTCTGTTCCTCTCATCTCAGATGTCACCTCCTCCCTAAAGCCCTCTCAGACACTGCCCCACTTCTCTCCTCCAAGAGTCCTCTTTTTTCCAACATAATTTTGTCTGAACCTCTCCTTTGTCTCTATCTCACTCCACCATGTGTTATGTTTTTTGGTGTGCACTGTATATACCCTTTAGTATGGTAAGCTCTTTGAAGGCAATGGAAATGCTCTTTTTCATCTTTTTCTGCCCAGTGCCTTATGTTGCATATAATAGTTCCTTAAATGGTTGTTGAATGGAAATGGATTGCATGACATCTATATTAAATTCCCTGTCCTTTTCTTCCCAGTAACTGTGACTTCTTGAAAGTTCTCCTGGACTGCAGTGCTAAGTTCAGACTGATTTCTTCTTATTTTCTATGGAGATGGATAACTTCTTTAGCTTCCAAATAATGTCCAAGCAGATGTTGTATGACCTCTGGTCAAACTATATCAAAGGATTCCATGTTTTGGGTTATAGTTGTACTGGATGCTCTCACACAGATCTCTTCCAAATATTAAGATTCTATGAGCCAAGTCCTTGAATTTATTTATGTATTAATTTTTTAAAAAGCATGTTTTGTTTTGCTACAACAAATATTTCCCAACAACCTCCACTCTCTTAAAAAAACCAAACAATTTACTGAAAAGAGGTTACCAATTATCAACAGAAATAGGCAGAGGTCCTTTATGGCAATAATCTTTATTGTTATATTTAATTGGAGTTTTGTTGCTTCTTTTGTTGAGTAGTTTAAGTCCTGTCTGACTCTCTCTCCATGACCCCCTTTGGGATTTTCTTGGCAAAGATACTGGTGTTGTTTGCTATTTCCTTCTCCAACTCATTTTTGCAGATGATGAACCAAGGCAAAAAGAGTTAAATGACTTGACCAGAGTTACACAGCTAGTAAGTGCCTCAGATGAATTTGAATTCAGATCTTCTTGACTCCAGGACAATCACTCTATCTACTTTGCCACCTAGCTGCCCTTTTATTGCCTTTAAATGTTGACTTTATTTCCATTGTTTTTTTTTTAAATTTAATATTGTATTTTTTCCATTTACATGTAAAAACAAATTTTAACATTAAAAAAATTTATTTTTCATTCCCCAACTCCCTCCTTGAGACAGAAAGCAATTTTATACACATGTGCAGGTTTTCCATATTAATGATGTGAAAAAAAAACACAGACAACTAAAAACATGGGGGGAAATGGTAAAAAATAATATACCTTGATCTACATTCAGACTCCTTTCTTTGGAGATGGATAGCATTGTTTATCACAAGTCCTTTGGAATCATCTTGGATCTTTGTATTGCTGAGAATAGCTAAGTCATTTACAATTGATCCTCTTACAATATTGCTATTACTGTTTATAGTGTTCCGCTGGTTCTGCTCACTTCACTTTGTATCAGTTCATGTAAATCTTTCCAGGTTTTTCTGAAAGTATCCTGCTCATCATTTCTTATATCACAGTAGTATTTTATCACAGTAACATATACAACTTGTCAGGTCATTTTGAATTGATGGGCATCCTTTCAATGTCCAATTCTTTATCACCACAACAAGAGCTGCTATAAATTCATCCTTTTCCTTTTGCTCTGATCTCTTTGGGATGAAGACATAATAGTGGTGTTAACAGATGAAAAGGTATTCGAAGTTTTTATTCCAAATTACTTTCCAGAGTGATTGGATCAGTTCACAACTCCATCAACAACATATTAGTGTTTCCCACATCTTCTCCAACATTGGTCATTTTTCTTTTCTGTCATATTAGCCAATCTGATAGGTGTGAGGTGATACTCCAGAGTTGTTTTAATCTGATTTTCTTAATAGTGATTTAGAGCATTTTTTCACATGAAAAAAGCTAGTTTTTATTTCTTCATCTGATAACTGCCTCTTCCTATACTTTAACCATGTATTAACTGGGGAGTGACTCATATTCTCATAAATTTCTCTGTACATTCTCTATACATTTGTGAAAACAGGTCTTTATCAGAGAAAATCACAGGAAAGAGAGATTTATGTCTAAATTATGTATTTGTTTTGAACTTATCTTGGTATATATATATGGTATGAGATGTTGGTCTGCCAAACTGCTCTCCAATTTTCCCAACAATTTTTGTCAAATGGTGAGTTCTTTTTCTAAAGACAAGAATTTTGGCTTCATCAAACACTAAATTATGATAGTCATTTAGTAATCTATTTCACTGATCCACCACTCTATTTCTTAGCCAGTACCAGCCAGTTTTGATGATTACCACTTTGTAATATAGTTTAAAATCTGGTACTGCTAGACCACCTTCACATTTTTTTCTATTAATTCCCTTCATGTTCTTGACTTTTTCTTTAAGATGAATTTTGTTACTTTTTTTAGCACTATAAAATATTTTTTGGTAGTTTGGTATGACACTGAATAAGTAAATTATTTTTAGGTAAATTGTCATTTTTTGTTATATTGGCTCATCCTACCCATGAGTAATATTTTTCCAATTGTTCAGATCTGATTTTATTAGTGTGAATAAATAGTCTTTTGTAATTGTGTTCATATAATTCCTGAGTTTATCTTGGCAGGGAGACTCTATAGTTATTTTAAATGGAATTTTTCTTTCTGCCTTTTGCTGTTGGACTTTATTGGTGGTACATAGAAATGTTGATGATTTATGTGTGATTTTTTTATGTCCTGCAACCTTGCTGAAGTTATTTCAACTAGTTTTTTTGGGTTGATTAGAGAATCTCCAAGGATTCTCCAAGTATACCATCATATCATCTGCAAAGAATGATGGTTTTGTTTCCTTATTGCCTATTCTAACACATTCAATTTTTTTCTCTTATTGCTATAGCTAATATTTCAAGTATAATATTGAATAATAATAGTGATAATGAGCATCCTTACTTCACCTCTGATCCTACTGGATCTCAATTCTAATTTATCTCCATTACATGTTGATCTCCAAGTTTATTGATTTTAGATACTTAGCATTTTAAGGAAAGATCCATTGATTTCTATGCTTTCTAGTATTTTTTTGAAATAGGAATAAGTGTTACATTTTGTCAAAAGTTTTAGCTATATCCATTGAATTATATGATTTTTGTTAGTTTTGTTATTGATGAAATCAATCAATTATGCTCATAGTTTTCTAATACTATACCAGCTCTGCATTCCTGGCATAAATCCCATCTGGCATACTGTATAATCTTTGTGACATATTTCTTTAATTTCATTACTAGTATTTTATTTAAACATTTTATGTCAATATTCACTAAGAAAATTGGTCTATAATTTTATTTTTATTCTTTCTGGTTTAGATATCAGCACCACATTTGTATTGTAAAAGAAATTTAAAAGGACTCTTTCTTTGCCTATTTTCCCAAATAGTTTATATAATATTGAAATTGTTCTTTAAATGCTTAGTGGACTTCATTTATGAATTGATTTCATTCTAGGGATTTTTCCTTAGGGAGCTCATTGATGGCTTGTTCAATTTCTCTTTCTAAAATGGAATTATTTAAGTGTTCTATTTCTTTTTCTGTTAATTTGGGTCTTTATTTCCATGGTTGTAATTATCACTTACATTTTTCTTTTAGTTCTGTTTTCTTGTTGTTACTCTTTCCATGTTTCTCTGAATTCTTTAATTCTCTCTTTCCTTTTAAAAAATTTTATTTTTTTAAAGTTTTTTTAAATTTTACATACAGAGATAGTTTTCAGCATTTATCTTTTCAAAAGTTTTTTCTCTCTCCTTCTCCCCCCAACTCCCATAGACAGCAAGAAATCCAATACAGGTTAAGCATGTGCATGAATTCTTTAATTCTTGATAGAATGTAAATTCCTTGAGATCAGGATTAGTTTATTCTGTTTTTGTATTCCTAACATTTACTACTATGCTTGGCACATAGAAGAAAATTAATAAATGAATCTTGGTTGATTCCTTATAATCATAATTTCACGTGGCACTGTAATATTTGATTACATTCATATATGGCTATCATGTTCGGCTATTCTCCAATCACTGGACATATATTTTGTTTTTAGCTTGTTATCAGTGATAATTCTGCTATGAGTATTTTTGCTCATATGGGGTTTTTTTTCCTTGCTATCAGTAACCTCCTTGGGATATAGTGCTAATAGTAAAATCTCTAGTCAAAAGACAAAAATTATTTAGTAAATACTCTTATACAATTCCATTTTTTTTTCCAGAACAACTAAGCAAATTAGTATATGTCTCTTTTTCCTCAGCTCCTCTAATAAGAGTTTTCCTATTTCTTATGTTTGCTAGCTGGACAAATATGGGGTTGCTTTTGTATAATTACTACTAATTTTCCTTTTGGAAAATTTGTATAATTTCCTCCCTTAATTCTCCTTCCCTGACCTTCAACTAATTGAACAAGAAAAACAAAAAAGAAAACCATCATTATAAACATATATTGTTCAGCAACCCACATTGGCCACAGCAGAAAATATATGTTTCCCTCTGCCTTTTATGTTTTATCACCTCTCAGGCAAAAGGTGACATCTTTTAGTCTTTAGTCTTATGGATTCTTGGTTCATCATTGCATTGTATTCTAAAGTCTTGCAAAGTTGTTTTCCCTCTATATTATTGTGTTATTAGTGATTTTCAAAAAAGTTCTGGTGATTGATTATTGATTGTATTTCTTTTGAAAATTCCTTATCATTTGACTGCTTGTGTCTTTTGGGGAATGGATCATGATTCCATATTTTTGAATCAATTCCCCATAGGTTTTGAATATCTAATTTTCATCAGAGATAATTGATAAAGATTTTTTTCCCCTGTTCTCTCCTGATTTTAAGTGCACTGAGTTTATTTTTGGAAAAACTTTAAAATTTTATTTAATTGAGATTGTCTATTCTGGATTTTTATGACATCGTTTATAGTATGTTTAAGCTATGAATTTTTCCTCCATTTAAAATTGTGAAAGCTATAAACTTTCATTATCTTTTAATGTCTTTATGGTATGATTTTATATTTTGATCACATGCTTTTGAAGTTTATAGGAGTATATGTTATTAAATGCTTTTTTTTTACCAGATCATTCTCCGACCCACCCAGTTTTTCTCACTGTTCTTATCTAGTAAAAAAAAAAAATAAAAAAAAAATCCCTTACCTAATATTTTGCATTCTTGCATTTGTCAAACACTACGTTGCTTTTTCTAAGTCTTACTTATCTTGTCTTACTTAAATACTTTTCTGTATTTTAGTCATTAATTTTAATAATTAATGCCTTATAGTATATTTTGCTATCTACTAGCACCAAATAACTCTTGTCGCATATATGTATGTGTATGTAGTGTATGTATAAATATAATACATATATACATATTTGTTAATTTTTTTAATCTTCCAGATGAATTTTGTTGTGATTTTGTTCAATTCTATGAAGTATTTCTTTAGTTATTTAATTGGTAAGAAATTAAATTTATAGAACAATTCAGACAGTATCCACCATTTTTACCATGTTGTTGAGGTCTAACAATGAACACAGAATTATTTAGACCTTTTATTTCTGTAAAAATTGTTTGGTGGTTACATTCACTGAAGACTTATATTTGTCCAGCCTCCGAATTTTAAAAATAAGGAAACCCAAGGGAGGAAGTGACTGAACCAATGGCACACAGAAAGTAAGCAGGGCTGCTTTCTGCCTCATTCTCTTCCCAAATTATCATCCCAGACATTTCCAAGGGAACAATTTTGGCCAAGTAAGCACTCATAAAAGACTATTAGTTATTTTCTCCACAACTTTGGGAGAAACCAGAAATTCTGCTATTTCTGGAAAGGACAGGAAGTTGTTTGACCAACTAACAACCTCCCAGATATTTAGCATCATAGTGGGGTCAGTATTGAGGAGGGCAACCCATTCTATCCTTCAACTATTTCATCCCTCTCTTCTCTAAAGGAGTGGGCAAAATTTTTTTTTAAGAGATCTATGTAGAATATCTGAATAGTGTGTTTGAGTGCAGGAGAGATTCTTAGTTGCTGTAACTTTATATATAGTGTATATTTTATGGGGCAGACTATCCTTTGGTCTTAACTATATCCAGGATTAGTCTAGAGATGGAATATTTCCAAAAATTGTGAAACCATGTCAAAAACTAAGAAAAGAAATCTGATCATGAAACTTTGGAATATGTGTATATATGTGTATTTGTACACATGCATACACACATATATGTGCATGTGCATATGCATGACTGCTAATATATATTTGAATATATTTTATATTTATTTTATATATACATAATGCATGTGTGTGTGTGTGTTCAGAAAATTCATCTTCATGAGTTCAAAGGCAGTCTCAGACACTTACTGTGTGATTTTAGGCAATCACTTACACTATTTGTCTCAATTTCTCACCTGTAAAATTAGTTGGGAAGGGAAGTAGCAAAGCACTCTAGTATCTTTTTCAAGAAAACCCTAAATGAAGTCATGAAGATTGGACATAACTGAAATGACTAAACAACAACAAAATGTATATGTACCTATGTATATAATATATTCATGTATGTGTATATATACACATATCTCAAAATTTGTGTATGTGTGTGTTTGGCATGGCTCATAATTTCTGAAAATATCTCATTTCTAAGCTAATTCTGCAGATAGTAAAGTTCTTGGGCTAATCTGTCCCCCCACCAAAGGTTCACTGTATATAGGATTTGAGGAAGCCTCTTGCCTGCAAACATATCCACACAGACATAGACACATTAGAGTGGTACTGCAGAAAGAGTACTGGATTGGGAGTCAGACAAGCTAGTTTGAATCCTGGATCATCTTCTTCCTGCCTGGGTGACCTTGGACAAGTATCCTCACTCCAATTCTGTTTCTTTATCTGTCTAATGAAATGTTGGAGTCTAAGGAGATCTGACATTATCTCAAAGGTCTCTTCCAGGTTTAAAGCTTGTGATTGAAATAATTTTGTTGACTGAAGAACATTTAAACAGACTGCTTGGAAAAGAGTGGCATGAATACCTGTATTGTGAGTGAGAAAATCTGTGTTCAAGTCCTAGTTCCCCTTTTCTATGATCAAATCAATTCCCTACTCTGAGTCTCAGTTTCCTTCTGCATATAATTGTGATAATGACCTCTCAGGGCAAAGCATTGTGGGTAGGTAAAGCAAAGCATTATTTACTTGTGAGCTTCTTTAAAAAATTGCTATTTTTGATGCATGTAGAGCTGAAGCCTTCAAAAAGGTAAAATTTGAAAGAAAATACTTTTTCCTGATCTTTCCTTCTTCCTACAGTTTGTACTTCTTTTATATACGACACATTTTATTTGCATTTTAGTTTTTGTATAGGTGTCTCCTGATAAGTTCCTTGAGTAATTTGTTTAGTATTATCTCTATGTCTTCTGTCATTGTTGTTGAGTTGTTTTAGTACCATCTAACTCTTTATGATTCCATTTGGGGTTTTCTTGGCAAAGATACTAGAGTGGCTTGTCATTACCTTTTCCATCTCATTTCACACATGAGGAAATAGGCAAACAGGGTGAAGTGACCTACCCAGAGTCACACAACTAGTAAGTAACTGAAGTCATATTTGAACTCAGGAAGAGGAGTCTTTCTCCACTGCACCACCTAGCTGTCCTAGTTGCCTAACACACTTATAAACTATCAGTTCTGAAAAGGATCTTCTAGGTCCTCTAGTCAGTCATAGGATCATAGATTCAAAGCTGGAAGGGTGCTCAAAGACCATCTAGTCTAACCCCCTCGTTTTATAGATGAAGGAACTGTGATACTGGAAGGTTATCTAGAATAATGTCACTAGTAAATATCAGAAGCAAGATTTGAACCCAATTTACAGGAATCATCTACTTTTATCTATTTTATGTTGATAACTTCAGGTATACAGATGAGAAAACAGGCCTGGAGAGGTATTAAATGATTTAATATACCTAAAGAATTAGTGGGAAATAAACTCAGGTCTCTTGACTCCTCAGTTTAATGCTTTTTTCCATCAGAGGCTTGCTGAATTGAATTAAAATTTTTTAAAAAAATTTCTTAGGTGGAGGAAGAGGATCCATTTTAAAAAATATTTGTTATTTTCAATTCATGGAACAAAACAAGCATTTCCGTAAAAGTACAATAAATAAGATGATCACATATGAAACTGCATTCTACCATGTTATCCTTAAAATTTGAACTTTTTTCAAAATATTATTAGTTAAGTTTGGGTTAGGGAATTAAGACAACCTCTCCTATAAAGACAGGGAATACTTGAGGAACAAAACATAACAATTAGTCCTGTTCAAAGATATCCTGAGAGAGTGGAGGGCTGAATCAGTGATCAATCTTATGGAGGTGGATTTTTAAAGCAGGATTATAGAGGAGGGAAGAATATGATTTATTAGAAACACTGGGTTTGATGTGACTGGGAAGGAAGTTGGTTCTCATTATGGTCTCTCCCCCCTCTCCCTACCCCACTGTTTTCCATCCATATGCTGCCCAGTCAACGATTCCCTTCTAGAAGAGGTATCCCCCTCTCCCAGGGCCTTTATTCTTTTCCTATTTCCTCTAAAGCTGAAGTTCTGGCTCTTTTGTCCCCAGGCCACTGGAGGTCTCTAAAAGTCTCTTGTAGGTGTTCTGGAGGCTGGTCTTGTATAGTTTTGCTATGTATAATAGGACTGCATCTGTGCTTTCGTTTCTAACATGAATTAATAATTTGCCTTATGATATCACCCCCTGGGCCAGCCCTAGGCAAAACTGTGAAGTAGGCATAGTTTGCCCTTAGCCTCCCCCCCTGGCCCTTTCCCAGCTTTTGAGTACCTAGGGCCCCCTTTTCCTCTTCCCTTCAGAGACTTTTCCCAGGGGTCTTAGAATTTTAAGCCTTATATCTAGCTGTGGGATGAAAGACTTTGTCCCTTGGCAGAGGAGTTTCAGGCTTCAGAGAACTGGTATAAGAGAAATTGGGGAGGTGGGGGCAAGAGGAGAGGAGGCAGGATCTTTCAAAATCTGCTGAAATCATACCAAAGAGACTATTTGGCCTAGTTATAAATTGGGCCCTGGTCCCTCAGAATCTTAGAATGCTGGAATATTAGGACAGGAAAGGACATGAAGGACAGCTTTGTCCAAGATGGTGTGATAAAAAGAGTAGTGGATTTGGAATCAGAAAAACTAAGTTCTACTTGTGACAAATCACTATGTCTCTCCAACTCTTTCCTCTTCTGTGTGAGATGATTGGGGGCCCAGTCTTTGGAACATGGGCAATTTGTCCCCTTTTATTCCAATCTAAGGCATAGTAGGCTGGGTGAACTTGAGTCTGGGCATGAATAATAATGCCTTAACCCCACTTCAGAGAATGCACAAGTGTTCCCAATATTGTTTCCTGTTGGGAAAATGTGGGGTGACAAAGTTCTTTAACTGCCCACTTAGAAGATTTGAGCAGACAATTTTTAATTCTCTTCCCTGAAAGTTTTTCAGAGTAAGGAAGATAGCTGTGATTGTTGGGAACTAATAAAGGTCACAAGAACCTTCAGAGATTTCTTCATCAACTGGAATTGGTAATAGTGACCACAAGGCTGGATAGAAGCAGGACTTGTGTCTGATTAAGAGCTAGCCTGATAGAGTGAGCTGAGTGACAAGGCTCATAAACTGAGACATCTTGTCTTGGAAAGAGCCAGCCCAAAAGGGCATGGAGCAACTTGTCCATAATGAGAGACATTTTGATCTTAAAGTGAACTTGAAGAAGACTTCTAACCCATGAAACTGCGAATCTACCATGCACTACTCCCATACTTAGGAGTTATTCTATACACATCAAATCTGACAAGTATCTATTAAACACTTACTTTGTGCCAGATACCATGTGAAGTGCTTCAGATATAAATATAAGCAGAAAAAAAGACAGCCCCTGCCCTCAAGGAACTTACATTCTAATGAAGAAAATATATAAAACAGCTAAAAAGCAGAAATCTGGGGGAAAGTAGGGCAGCTAGGTCTTATTGAATTGAGTGCTGGGCCTGATCAGGAAGACTCATCTTCTTGGGTTCAAATCTGACCTCAGGCACTGTGACCCTGGACAAGTCATTTAACCCTGTTTGCCTCAGTTTCCTCATCTGTAAAATGAGCTGGAGAAGGAAATGGTAAAACCCCTCCAGTATTTTTGTCAAGAAAACCCCAAATGGAGTTACAAAGTGTTGAACAAGACTAAAATGACTAAACCAGCAAATTGGAATAGGATAGAGGCTAGGGGAAAGTGAGTGGGGGGAAGTTTGGTTGGCAGGATCATAGATTTAGAGTTAGAAATTATTTTAGAGGCCATTAAGTTCAATTTCCTCATTTTACAGATGAGGAAACTGAGGCACAAAGAAACTAAGAGACATGCCTATGTTCATGTACCTAGGAAAAGAGGGCAAGATTTGAATTGCAACCTTCCTAACTCCAAGCCTGTTGTGTTATAACACTACTAACAGGAAAGGCATTATATCTGTTTGTGACATTCCCAAAATACTTGATTTGTAGTTAGAGAACCTAGATTGGCATTCTAGCCCAGCTACTTGTTACCCATGTTATCTTGGGCAAGTCATTAAACCGTTCTAGGCCAGAGTTTCTTTATTTGTGTGATGGGGGACAAGTTAATGATCCTGGTCTTTATGAGCATGCACAGCTGGCTCTGTCTAATGCAGTTCCCAATGTGGACTTTGGAACATGCCCAGGCATTCTGTAACTATTTCTGGTATGCTAACCACATGGTGATGAGATGGAGTTTTGATTGGCTGATAAACCAGAACTAGCTGTGTGCTTTCAAAAGACGAAAGCATCTCTCTGAGTGTTTGTTTGTCTCTGTTTTTCTTCCTTTTTTTTTTTCCTTGCCTTGAAGGTCCTTTTTCTGTGTGTTTCTTTTCTAGAGTTGCTGGAACCAACTAAATTAAGTCCCTTACAGCAGATATTGCAACATTTCATTCACCATTCCCTCAGACAATCAAACATTATGTCTCTCTATTAGGATGGCAGGTAGTACAGGTTCCCCCTCTACAATATCTCAGCTGACATTCCTCCCCTTAGCCAAAACTTTTTGCGGTCCTTTGCAAAAAAAAAAATCATTTGGGAAGTTTAGAAACTTGTGTCTATATAGCAAAAGCACAAAATCAACTATTTAAAAACAATCAAATTTTTTTAAAAAGGGGGTAGTTTCCCTGCTTTTCCAGATAACTAACCTACAGTATTGTTGAAAAATGCAAATTAACAGCATATATGCAGATATGATACTATATAGTATCTCACTTGACTATGACTACATGAAATAGATTGTACAGGCACTGTTCAAGAATGCCTGCATATCCACAAAATAAAGCAATTAATGATAAGCAACAAGTAAAACATGACTAATTAACAAAGCAAAGCCAGATTGCTGAAACAATAACACTAGAAAAATGTGGCTTAATTATAAGCATTAGAGTACTTGCAAATAAACAATGAGCAAATCAATTAACAAATATTACTATAGCATAAACATAACCCAAAACAGTCAAATGAATTTAATAGCTAAATAAGTCATACTCAAATGTGTTGAAATTAACATGTATAACAACAACAATAACAAAAACAACAAAATAACACAAAGCACATTTAACATTGTTAATCTCTAGCATTGCCCCCTTGCTACATGTGTAATCATTTCTTTAGATTTACCTGTAATATTATGTTAGTCTGGGAACTGGTCTTTGGGGTCTAGTTCCTTTGTTATTTGATTGATTTTTCTGCTTCTATTGGCTTGGCCATTAGGATCATTATACACAAGTTTGTTGACACCTGGGTTGACATCAAGGAGAGGGTGGCTAGCAATATTTTTTTTCTCTATGGATGGTACTTGCCCTATAGTATCTGTGGTTAGTTGGCTCTGGCTTCCTGTCCTATGTTGATACATGGTCTCCTTCACTGGAAACATAATTTTTAGTGTCCATATCTTATCCAGTCTTTGTATAGCTGGTGGATGGTCTCTTTTGCTCAAAACACCCTAAGATAAGTATCTACCATTTCTCTTCACTTGTACATTAGAAATTCTAACCAACTCTCCTGTGGGCAAGAGGTGATTGTGGTTAATCCCTTCAGGGTCCCTTTCATTCTCTGGAGCTATTTTACAAATAAATAAATAAAAATTTAAAAAAGCAAGTTGTACAGTCTCTCAATAACTTTTTATGGATTGGTTTTCCATTGGTTAGCTAATTTGTGAATCTCTTAAATGCCAAGGTTTCCCAAAAGAATTCTTTTCTCCTTGTTGAAGGTTCTGATACTATACTCTAATAGCATAACGTTTTTTGTTTCTATCACAGTTTTTGAGAGCTGAAGCTTTGGCTTGTTGGAGATTTCTCTTATTTTCTCTCTCAACTGTGCAAACAATTGTGTCTCATCTTTACCTGAAGTATCAAAACAGAAGTCAATAGGTAGGTATAGTTCTAAAATAGGAGAATGTTTAGAATGTTTATTCTGTGGGTACTTTGAATGGTAAGAAGTAGATTCAGACTTTGTGATACTTACCAAAACCAAGATTTTCTTGAGTAGCTAGTTCTCAATGTCTCTACTTTGGTCATGATGGAGGAAACCATACACTGGAACCACATTTCCCATAAGACTTTGGTAACAATAGATACTTTTCTGGTTTCTGCTTAGGTATGCGTATGTGTACCTGGTAAAATGGTCAGCCATTCCTAAGATAGGACTTGTATCTAGAGATAGAAAAACAAGTTCCAAAGGCTTGCTAGTCCTTCTATTCTCCAAATATGCAGCACAATTTGATAATTCTTTTCTTTGCGCACATCTGACACGTTTCACACTTTTTGGTGGCATCTATGTCCAACTTGTGTCAGTAAGATTTGTTTCCTATCAACTTGAGATCTTTTTGAAATCACATATCCAAAGTCATTTGAGGTATTCATGGTCTTTGGGTGCTATGTTCTAGGTAGTACCAACCACTTCCTGGTTCCATATTTGGGATCCATCACGGACAGATACAACACTATTGTCCAGTTCCAACTTCTGCCATTGTCTCAGTAGTAACATGCATTCTGCTGCCTGAAACTTAAGAATTCAAATCACTAAATTAGGTTTAGAATCATTATCTTGCCTTTTGACAAATCACTTCTCTTAGTCCTTCATCAGCCATTTCTGTTCTGGCTCCCAGAAACCTGCAGACAGTTGTGAGAAGGAAGATTCTTTCAATAAAACAAGGTTCATATACTCATTTGGCACATATGAAAGAAGGATTGGACATGTTCAACATGGCTGCTATTTTTTTCTAGTTCTAAATATATGAATTCAGTAGAGAATAAACTCCTTGAGTGCAGGAATGCTGTTTTCTCTAAATTTTGCATCTCTCCCAGCTCCTATCTAGTATAGTATTCTGCATAAAATGGGTGCATAATAAATGTTTCTTTTTCTGTGCACTCACATGTATATTCAGAAGCCCACAGGTCCATAGCATTTAAAGCTGGAGGGGAGTTAAAGGTTATTTAGTCTAATTTTTTTTTAATAGATGGAGAAACAGACCCAGTGGAATGGCTTGCCCAAATCTGAGGAGGAAAAAAATTAGTTTGAGAGCCCTAGCCCTAAAAAAAAAAAAAAAAAAAAAAATAGAGACGGAAATCGAGACAAGGGGGAAGGATGGAAGGAAGGCAGGCGGCTGGAGCAGGAGGCTCTGGAGAATTTTTTGGGTGGTTAATAAACTAAAAGGCTGCCAAGTTTAAAATAGAAAGAGGTGGGTTGTGTGTTCAGTGTGAGGAGGGGGAAGGGGTCTCCAGGCTAGTTCTCTGATAAATGCTTGACATTCTAGCCATAATAAGAGGGGTGGCAGCAGCAGGAGGGGGATGTTGGAATTGGGGTTAGGATGGGCAGGGGCTTTAACCCAGCAGGGTGGGCTTCAGAGCCCAAACACAGAGAGGTGAAGCAATAATACAGAGAGGCATTGGTGAATTGACAATGAAATCCGCAGTTATTTCACTGGCTTTTTTTATTAAATAAACACAGCCTGAAATGGACCCAGCGGCCCTGAGGTAGTTGTCTCGGCTTGGATTACTAACTCAACACCCAGACCTCTCTCGGCCTGACTCCCACCTCCTCATTCTCCCCCTTAACAATGCCTCCCTTTCCCCCACACTCCTCCTTTCACCCCAACCTTAGTACTCTCCAGGTCCAAGTCACCATTTCTGTTTCTCCTTGTCAATTTTTCCCTTTTTCTCTGACCCTGCTTTTATAGCCTTTGGCTGCCAACACTTCTAGTTTCCCAGTCCTTGCCTTACGTGAGGCTTTTCTGGCAGAACCAGTTCCTTATTCCCCCCCCCCCACTCCCTGTTTCCTATTCCTGCTGGGTCTTCCCAACTACCACCTGCCCCAGACTTTCCCCTCCAACTAGACCCTTCAGGAAATCCCTCTCCCAACTGCTTCTCTGCTCCAAGCTCTCTGTATGCCCTGAGAGCCTCCCAAATTGAATGACTAGAGGTTCCTTTTCTGAGACCAGCCAGATGTTAGCTTGGTGCCTAGTGGACTTAGAGGGCAAGCAAGACCACAAACACTTCTTGTATGTTGTGTGTAGGTGGGGGGAAGGAAGTCCTGGAAACTCAGCTAAGTAGCCCAGCCTCATAGAAACTTGCCACAGGAACCAGCCTGGCCTGTTCTATGAACATTATTCAAGAATTGCCTTCCATACTTCTATTCAACTCCCCTCAACTCTGTGAACACCCAGGAAATATAATTCTCCCATTGTGAACCCCAACCCTTATCAACAGAATGTCACAGAATGACAAGATTGAGATCTGGAAAAAACCTTAGAGATATTTCTAGTCTATATTTCTCATTTCTCAGGGAAAAAACCTGAATCCCAGAAAGGTTTAATGGCTTGCCCCGAAGTCACACAGATAGTAGGCTTAATTAACTAATCAAGTAAATGACTAAGCATAATAATAAATTATTAATGAATAATAATATAGCATAGAACATAGGAGACTGGATTTAGAACCAGGAGGATCTTTCAAGTCCTGCCTCTGACATGCACAAGCTGTATAATGTTAGATAAATCAATTACTCTCTTAGTATTCTTTTTTTTTAAGTTTTCAATATTTGTTTTTATAAGATTTTTGATTTCCATTTTTCTCTCCTTCCCTTTGATTTCCCCTCCCCAACACAAGCAATCTAATATAGGTTATACACATACAATTACATTAAGCACATTTCCACATTAGTCATGTTATAAAAGAAGAATTAAAACAAAAAGGAAAAAACATGAGAAACAAAACAAAAAAAAAGTAAAAATAGTATCCTTTAATCTGCATTCACACTCCATTGTTTTTTCTCTGGATAGCATTTCCCATAATTTCTTTTGGAATTGTCTTAAGTCATTATATTGCTTATAAAAGTTAAGCCTATCAAAGTTGATTATTGCACAATGTTGCTGCTACTATGTAGAACTTTTTTCTGGTTCTGCTCACTTCACTCAGCATTAGTTCATGTAAGTCTTTCCAAGGTCTTCTGAAATCCATCTGCTCATCGTTTCTTATAGAACAATAATATTCTATTATCTTAGTATACTAGACCAAAGGTATAAAAGTGGCCCACTAGAGGCATGGAACCTTCAATACTCCTAAATGAGCCCAAACCAGATTAAAATGTACTTGGGAAATATTTAACAAAAATAAATAAAAATAGAATAAAACATAAATTAATAATAAAATGTGGTTTTCTCTGTAAATAGGAGTCTTATACAATTTAATGGTTCCATTTTTATTTGCATTTAACACTATTACTTTAAGTTTTCTAAGACTATAAATTAAAGAAAGGGTGGGACTTTGGTGGAGGGATTTTCCTTTCCTGGGAGCTCCTTATATCAATATAATTACAGGTCCAGTCACCAGCCCTATTTATTAATTATATAAATACTTGATCCCTTGTTATTCTACTTTATTTGAGTTTGGTTTCTCTTTCTTTCTCTCTTATTCAAAATCCATCTCATATCCTGCCTCTTTTAGGCATGAGAGCTCAATTCTCCCATTTTCTATCTGTCTTGATCAAGGAAGGAAGGAAGGAAGGAATTAAGCCAAACTATGACAGACATAGTCCAATGTTGCCTCAGAAAACCCAAGTAATCTCTCTATTATGGGAAATCATGGCTATCCTTTCAGACATCAACTTAAAGTCTAGTATATTTTATACTTAGTATATATTTATAGTATATCATACTTTCCTCATACTCTTTATTTAGATTAATTCCTATTGATTTCTATATTTCTTTTCTCCTTTTTTCTCCTTTTATATATGGTAGAAGTGACAGAAACCTTAGAGGCATCTAACTCAAATCTCTTAATTCAATTAGATTAAAAAACATTAAACTAAAGTCAACAAAGAAGTGACTGATACAAGGTCATATTGCTAGTTAAATGGTAGAGTCTGAATTAATACCTAAAGCTATGGTCTACTATCAATCAATCAATGCATTTTTAATAAGCTTTAATAGACAGCAACTAGATGGTACCATGTCATCTATGACCAGGAGAGTCATCTTTGTGATTCTACTCTCATTAATTTATTAGCCTTGTGATCCTATGAAGGCCACTATCCTGTTCACCTTATTTTCCTCATCTATAAAAGTGAGTGAAGAAGGAAATGGCAAACTACTCTAGTATCTTTAATGACTGAACAAAAAGCTTTAATATTGTCTCCTTTATCTCTGCTCTGAACCTCAGTTTCCTCAAATTATAAAATACTAATAATGGCATTTATAATACTGATCTCACAGGATTATCATAAGAATCAAAAGAAATAATTGCTATGACAGTATTTGGCTAATTCAGGACCAAACTAATAATTTTTTGTTGTTGTTATTAACAGGGGGTTATGGCACAATAATTAAAAATGGGAACCATTGCTCTATTCCTTTTGATTAAAAATCACCATCTCTTGAGTTATTTCCCTTTAACCTTGACCCACACTCAGGCCAACTACTATCAAGTCCTTGCCTCTTCCATCCTGGAATTTTTCCTCTGCATCATTAATAAACTGGCTTTCATACTAGATCTCTTCCTCATGTAGTTTGCCTCTTCTTGTTTCATAAAACTTGGCTTTCTCCAAAAAATGTAATCTTACCTCATCCCCTCTTTGGTGTTAGTTGTTTCTTTTTTTATGCCCCGAAAATCCTAAAAAGTTCAGTCCAAATGCTATCCCCTCCTATAAGAGGGACACTTTTCTGATTCCCTTAGATACTAGGAGTCCTCCACTCCTCCAATTATTTTGTATATATATATATATTTATTTATCTATGTAAATGATATTTCCTCCCAATAAAATGTTAGCACCTTGAGGGCAGGTGATTAAATTTTTTTTTGTCTTTTTTGTGTAGTGTTCTACACAGTGTGTGACACATCTCCTTCCCCTCTCTTTCTTTTTAAGATTTTTGGAAAATTTATTCCTCAGTGCTTTCAAAGTGGTATTGTAAAAGTATCAATTTCTTCTGTGCATACTTGGTTTGGCTATCATTTTCCCTTCCTGTGATCATCTTTAGTGATATATCTACTTCCTTTAGAGATTAAGGTGTTAATACCATTGAAGTTGTTTATTGCCCCTATCAAAATAGAAATACTGAGACATCTGTTCCATTTTTGATCTATTTGTTGACTTCTTTCTGATTCCATCTATACATATTCTTGAGATGAGGTGGCTTTGTTGGGATTCATGCTAAACTTTCTGGAAACTTATATTTCTCTCTACTTCTCACTAATGTGTTATGAGATGCTGCTGCTTGTTATCATCCTCCATCCTCTATATAACAAAGAAACTAACAATTGTCAAAATAATCTCCCTAAAGTCTGACCATGTAATTCCCCTACTTCAAAAATTTTTAATAGTTCCTTTTTCAATAGAAACTTTCAATTACTATTTTTAGGGATGCTAGCAACTCTTTAGCCTAAACACCCCGCAATTTAGTTTTTTCCTTCTTAAACCTGATTTCACACTAGTTCTCGATAGAATGGAAAATGAGCCAATCTTCAGGAAGGTGCCCCACCTCTGACACAAACTGACTGTGTAATCCAGGACATCAAAGACTTTTAGACTGCAGAGAAGGTACTTAACAAAAAGTTCTTGTACCCTATACCAATGAAATAGGTACTATTTACTATGTGCCAGATGATTAATAATTATTATTTTGTTTGATCCTCACAACAACTCTTTAAGATTGGTGATGTTATTGTCCTTATTTTATAGATTAGGAACCTGAGGCCAATTGAAGCTAAATGATGGCTCAGGATTACTCAACTAGGAAATGTCTGAGATTAGATTTTAAGTAAAATCTCTAGCCCAGCAATCTAGCTGCCTATGAAATCACAGATCTGGTCTCCCTCCTGTGTGATCTATCTGATCCTTACGGTATGATGTGTTCCACTCCAAGATGCTAGTGCTGTTTTTATCCTTTAATGAATTAGTCTTACATTTATTTGGATACATGTTATATTTATTTCTTCCATTGTGTCCCCAGCAATTAATATTGTGTTTCACAAGAGGAGATACTTAATAAATGTTCCTTGAATTGAATGTATTGAATTTCACCAACATTCCAAGATTCTACAGTTTGTTCTACCTCTGACTTTAAGCTCTTTTAGAGGTATCAGTAATGCTTTTCTTTTTTGTATCCTTAGAACCTAGCTTGTGATTTAACATTTTAAAATTTACCATATAAGGTGATAAGAATCCCAAGGGGCTTTTACTTCCAATACCAAATGTTGGTCCTATGGAGTTATCTCTATTTTTTTTTAATCTCCCTTGATTCTTAGCACAGTGATCTGAAGGAATTCTATAATAAATATTTGCTTTACTCCATGTGGCAGATAATTAATAAATCTTTTTGTTTAGTCTGGGGAACTTTCAATTAGGAAATTTCCTTTACCAATATAAATTGGCATCTCCTTTTTAATCTATAGTCTAATAGAATTGCAAAGGACATTGAGAAGCTGTGACTTGCCCAGGGTCATACAGTCTGTATGTGTCACAGATCTGCCTTGAACTAGGGTATTTCAGATTCCAAGGCTGTCTTTCTATTCACTATGTCACGTTGTCTCTCAAGAAATATTTATTCAATTAAATTATCTGAGCTCCTTTTTGGAAATAGTGAATTCTAAACCAGATAACCTAAGAGTAGCAATATAAAGCCCTAACCATTCCAGTGAAGACAAAGAAAGAAGCCCTGCCCTGAAACTAATTATTTCCTGAGCCAAGAATATTTGATCAGAAATATTTATTTTACTTCATAGAGTGTAAATCCCAGGGGTAAAGATAAGATCTGTATAGAAGAAAAGAAAAACCACTCAATACAAGAGCAAGGAGGTTCCATTGAGATCTCTGGTGACTGACTATATTTGCATAGGGCCACTTTCAATATATATATTGCCTAGCCTTGAGCAGAATTGGGAAAAATGGTGTGCATTGCACCACAGATGGCTACTTTTCCACCTGAATAATTCTGATTGCAAGAAAAGGAAGTAAACTTGTAATAAGATTTTGTAAAAGATTTTGTTAGTCAATGGATGAATTAATCAATCAATAAGCACGTATTAAGGGTCTATTATGTACTAGAAACTGACTTTGAGCTGGGAAAATATGTTAATCCTTCTTCTCAGTATCCAGCTTGGTGACTAGGATTAACCAAAATTAAAATAAATAAAAGGGTCCACAAAAGGCAACATCCATGAGAAGTAGCAGAATCTATGATAAAATACTGGTCAAACTGGTCCAGTGTCAGCTGGTTGGCAACCCTACTAGTAACTTATTCAACTCTACTGCAGAGAACACAACTCTGTTGGACTGGTCACATTGTTTGAATGCCAAATGCATACTTGTCAAAAAGATTATTTTATGGAGAACTCATACATGGTTAAGTGCTCACAAGTTGGTCAGAAAAAGTGATACAAGGACACTCTCAACATCTCTCTTAAAAACTTTAGAATTGATTTATGACATGGGAGACACTGATATAGGATTATCTAGCATGGTGTGCCCTCATCAGAGAAGGTGCTGTGCTCTGTGAGCAAAGCAAAATTGAATTAGCTCAGAAGAAATGCAAGATCCACAAAGTTAGAGTATCCACCCCAAATGTTCATAGGGACCATTTGTGTCCAACCTGTGGCAGAGCATTCTGAGCTTGTTTTGGTCTGATCAGCTATAGCCAGACACACTGTACTTAAACTTTAACATAGTGATATCATTTTGATCCTCTTTGAGAATGAAGGATAGTAAACATCCAATAATTCCATTGCCTGTATTCACATGACTCTTTTCAGTTTACAAAATTTCAGAGCTAAGGTATTCAATACATAAGGAAAGGAAAGCTATTGATAGAGAAGACTTGAGTCTTGGACTACAACCTTCTTACCTCCTAAACCAGAACCTCAGACACAAGCTTCTCACCTCCAGGGCCAGAGCCTTTGACACAGAGCTTCTCTTCTTCAGGACTAAGCCGAGGACTTGACTGACTTCCTCATCTTTAGAACCAGAGCCTGGAGACCAAGTCCCTTAACTTCAGTACAAAGTCCTAGACACCAGGCTTTTCACCTCCAGGACCAGGGCTTCAGATACCAGGCCTTTCATTTCCAAGACCAGAACCTGGGATTATTATGACCAGGCCCCTTGGGACTCCAAGTCTTTCACCTTCAGGAGATAAGTGTAGGACACTAGGTCTCACCTCTAGGACCAGAGTTTGAGATGATAGACCTCCACTATCCAGGACTTGAGCTTGGGACATCCAATCTTTTATTAGAACTAGAGATCAAGACCCATGTTCTTACTTACAAGACCAGAGTCCCAGATATCATGTCTTTTGCCTTTAGGATTAGATCACTGGGTTCTAAGACTCCCACCTCTAGAAACTAAACTTCAGGCCAAGCCCTCAGCTCCAGGATCCTGCTTAGAACTAGGGCCTCACACTATACTCCTTATCTTCAGTACCAGATTTATAAGTAGAGTTTCTGTCACCAGGACCTATCTCTCTTTTTCTCTAGTATTTGAGAATAGGTGATACCTCCTGCTATCACAGAACCTTTAAGAGTCGGAGCCCCATTCAAATGATATTACATCCCCATCATGAATTGAATAAATTCCCACATCTTCCTTTCCAAGATTATAAAGAATGGCTAGATAGCTAGACAAAAACTTCCTTCCCTTATCACACTCTATTCTGTTATCCCTATCTACTTTATTCTTACAAAGTCCCTATGTGCTTTCTTCTACTGTGGAAGCCCTATTAGAAAATTAATAAATTTCCTTTCATCTCAGGCCTTTTTTCCTTTTTCAGTCCTTCTATTTTCTTTTACTTTGGGAAATCTGATTCTCTATGGAAGATACTTAATGCTTGGTGATCCTCTCCAGTTCTGAACATGCTTTTTCTTGTGGTCCCCTTTGCATTGGTCCCAAAGGACAATTAGGCATATTCTTTGTTACTCATTACCACTTCTAGGTCTTCTGCTTCCATCACTCAGCAACCTCTTTGAGTTTCACACCAACCTGACATATAATCCTATCTTGATCCTGAAGGCAGTTATCTTTGAGGCCCCAGGCCAGTCAATAAACCAACAAACATAGTCTATAGAGGGTCTGCTATGTGTCAGGGATTTCTGTAAATGCTGGGGACAAAAAGATACTAAATTAAATAATCCCTGCTCTCAAGAAGCTTATATTTTATTGAAAAATCTACATGTACACACACAAATATATATACATATATATTTATATTGTCTGCTTTTTAAAAATTTGTATCTCTGATACATAGTGTTACATAAATTATTTAAAAGGGGTTTCAAATTTGAATATACCCCAAATGATCATTTCCATATACATAGCAGAACATTAAAAAATGTCTATAAAACTGTTTATTTCCTTTCCTCATTTGTAAAATGAGCTGGAGAAGGAAATGACAAACCATTCCAGTATCCTTGTCAAGAAAACCCCAAATGGGGTCACAAAGAATCAGACATTATTAAACAACAAGAATATGAAACTGTGAATCTCTATTTTATACCACTTTTAAAAATAAATTCCACATGATATTTTCAAGAATGTTCTGCTTATCTATACTTTCTTCTAATCTTCCCTCTGTCCATTAAAAAAAATTAATGGATCTCCTAATTTTTTCCATCATAATTAGTACCTGTTATTCTTTCTGGTTAGAATTAGAAAATCTTTTTTAATTCCAATGAATTCTTGTTTGTAGAGTTGAGTTTCTTTTCAAACCATTTTGAAGGACTTATTTCCAATAAACCAAAAAGTAGAGTGTGAGTCTGAAGCATCGTACTTTCCTTTAGCTTACTGAGATCATCTAAGTATCCCATGCAAATAAATAGATGAAAGAAAGAGAAAAGAGACTAGCTGGAACACAGTGGTGTGGTGAAGTCAATCAAGTCAGTTCCCCAGAAAAAGGGAAAACAACCGATCAGAGCTCAAACTGACTCATGAGTGATACCCACAAACTTCTAAGTAACTCTACTTGAACTCTGAGAGGCAAGTGTTGCCAGCCTAGGAGAGAGCCAGAGTATTATACTCAGTAAGTATTATACACACATACACACACACACACATACATGCAGTAAAATTATGCTAGCAGGAGAAAGTGAGTTCAAGAGACAGACTTTGTTCAGTTGTACTTAACTTTTTGTGATCCCATTTGGGGTTTTCTTGGCAAAAATACGAGAGTAGTTTCCAGTTCATGTTACAGATAAGGAAACTGAGGCAAACATGATTAAGTGACTTACCTACAGTCACAAAGCTGGGGAGTATTCAAGGCCAGATTTGAACTCAGGAAGAAGGGACTTCCTCAGGTCCAGAGACAGATTAACTCTGAACTTTCAGCTCTAATTAACTGATTGGCTGGTCTGTGCTTCAGAAACGCTTTCCCTCCTTGGAACAAGACTATGGGAGCTAAGAAATCTCTCTTATCCATCAACATGCATTAATTAAGTATCTACTGTGAACCATGAACTGATACTAAATGTTAGAGACAGAAGGGGAAAAAAATTGCCTCTGGCCTTCTATGAGCTTATATTTTACTAGTTAAGAAACAACATGTACATAACAAATATATATTTACATATATATACACATGTGTGTATATAAACATCATATCTCAAAATGAATACAGTATTAATTTTTAAGGATAGAGAAATACTTTGGGGATAAGAAGTAATACTTCAAGGTGAGCTTTGTAGGAAAGTAGGGATTCTAATAAGCTTAACTGAGCCAGGAGAGTGTTCTAGACATAAGGACAATGTGTATCTTGGTCAAAAAAAAAAAAAAAGATGGAATATTGCTATCTGAGGGATAGTCAGTAGGCAAATATAGAAAGCACCTTTTTTTTCCACAGTGAAAAAAAATGTTTTTTTTAAATCTGCACTTTATTCTCTGGACTATACATTAAAGAGCAGGAGTGGGGCTAATCTAACTTGCTTCTTGTTGATGAGAAATAGAAATAGCATCTCTAATGAAAATTACATGAAGCTGAGGAACAGAAGGTGGCAGCAGTGAGAATTGCCCAGTAGGAAGGAACAGCTGAGATAGCAGTCTGAACAGGGGCACCTCAACAGAGAGGAGGGCTTGGAAGTAAGAGTTCCTCTTCCACACATGTTCTCTATGCTTGTGACCTCATATAGGATCCCTATGCCTCTCCTCTCTTCCAACTGTGAGTATGTTAATTTGTGAAATAGTGAGCTCCAGATTTATGGGTATGGTTTGATTGCTACTTTTTAATATGCTATTGCATTAAATGCCTTTTCTTTGATGTCAAAATGCTCTCATATAAATGTGGAAACACCTGTTGGGGCTCACAAACTATGGTTTTAAGTGGATACAAATCCACTGAATATCTTGGATTTAAGATAGCTTTTTCCAGGGGTCCCACATGTTCGAGAGGGCATGCATGTACTAGTTGCCATATTTTTATAGCCACAGTGCCTGACACATTCCTTTGAACATATTAGGGCTTAATAAATGTCAGACTGATTGGACTGAGAGGAGCAGTGAAAGGGAAGAGAATTTTAATTTTCACATTTATGGTCTGGGTCCAAAGAGCTCTTGAAGGCAAAACTTGGGAAGAACTATATTTCCTTCCTCCAGCCCAATCTTGGAGATCAGACCTACTAATTCTGAGCAGAGTGGTTTTGTGTGGATGGGATGGTGGGAAGGAGACACTTGAGTACTAAGAGCTCCTCAGGTAGAATGAGGACGGGAATTTGGCATGTTCTAATATTCACCAAAGGTTTCTTAAGAAGAAAATATCAGAGAATTCAAGGAAGGAGAACTTCATTTTCTTGTCCTTCACAAAACTATTTTGGTAAATTTTGGAACCATGGATAAATATTCCTTATCTCTCAGATTTTTCTGGTTAGTGCAATAAAATCATTTGAAAGTGTGCTATGTTTTTGTTATGTTTATTACAAATGAAAAATGATATAAAAGTCCTTGAAGGAAAAATCTTTTACTTGTTTAAGGAAGAGGAAAGTGAAAGGAGCCCCAGGTGGGGCTAACCCATCAAGACCTGTTTCTTCAAAATGATCCTATAAAAATGGTCTTCCAAATTCCTTTTATAAATGAAGAAACTGAGGTTCAAGGAAATGAATGGTGTGTTAGCTCATGAGCACTAAAGTGTTGGAGTAGCTTCTGACTTCTTGTTTCTTGTTTTCTATCCTTCATCCTACTACTTCTTAAGGCTTGGTATGCCCTTGTCTGCTAAATAACTTGACTTTTAAAATACCAATAGTCTAGGCTCATACCACCATAGAATTCATAGTTCAGTGTGCCTACTTTTAGGCAGAATAAAATGTAAGTTCGTAATCTCCTTTGGGCACTTGGTCTAATGGTCAATCTTTTTGATGCTTCTTGCATTTTTTGAATGGCCCAAAATAAATCAGTCAGGGAATAAGACCTCTTCCCTGATAAGATAATGCTCTAAAGTATCTCCATCAGAAGTCCATTTTCTGGTCTAAACAAATTGGTCACTAGCTGTCCTTCAGAAATTTCTTGTATTTTTTCCAGTATATATGCTCTAGTTTACTCTTCCTAATCATTTAGATTGGTCTTTCTTCTCTCTGCTAAAGAAGCTGTATTGATGGGGTTGAACCAAGGTGGTAAAGTAAAGGCAATGACTCTTGAATTTCCTCAAATTTCTTTCCAAACAACTTTAAAGTAATGCTTCAAAACAAGTTCTGGAATTGCAGAACCAACAAAAGGACAGTGTGAAACAATTTTCCAGCTTGACAACTTAGAAGATAAAAAGGTGGTATGTCTCACTGGGATGAGAGAGTGGATTTCGGTACAGGCCACAGAATTAGCAGCTATCCTTCCAGAATCATCAGCCCATTAATAGTAAGGGGGTGAGACCACTGGTCAGAAGGAAATTACAGTGGTCTTTTGCTGGCATCGGCAATGCAGGACTCTCTTGCATTGCCCATACATGGTTGCTGGTGGTAATCCCAAGATGAGGAAGAGGAGGAGTCTTAGCATACTAAAGCATGTTTCTACAGGGATAGAAAATCTACTTTCACAGTTCCAGGGAAGAGAATGCTTGTGGGTGCTCATATGTGGACCAGAGCATAGGCCAGGAAAGGAGTGACCACAGCTTTATTTAGATCATATGGATCATGGATCCATGGATCCATTCGATCATGGAGGAACTGAAAATTTATAAATCTCCAGAACTAGAGCTGAAAAAAGCAGCGCAAAACCCCTAAAGCTTAGGACAGTTCCTGTTCCATTCCAGAAGTATATTAAGTTCCAACTTAATATAAAATAAAAAGTCAAGTAACAGGCTGGGAAAATGAGCAAACAAGAAGAAGACAAGAATTTGATCATAGAAAATTATTATAATGACAGGGAAAATGAAAACACAAACTCAGAAGACAATAAATTCAGAACAACGACATTCAAAATGTCAAAGAAAAATTGGTCTCAGGCTCCAAAAGAACTACTGAAAGGATGCAAAAAAAGATTTTAAAAATCAAATAAGAGACTAAACTGGGAAAGCAAATGAGAGTGATGCAAGAAAATCATGAAAAAAGAATCAATAAAAGTAAAAGTAAAGAACACACACACACACACACAATTGAAAAAAAAATAATACCTTAAGAAACAGAATAGGCCAAATGGTAAAAGAGGCACAAAAATCCTCTGAAGAAAAAAATACCTTAAAAAGCAGAATTGACCAAATGGAAACAGATATATAAAAATTCACTAAAAAGAATTCCTTAAAAAGAAGAATTAGTCAAATGGAAACAGGGGTACAAAAGCTCATTGAAGAAAATATTTTAAAATGTTATTTTATCTTATTTTGCAAAGCAATCTGGATTAAGTGACTTGCTCAGAATCACACAGTTAGTAAGTGTCAATTTTCTAAGGCCAAATTTGAACTAAATGTTCCTGACTCTAGGACTAATGCTCTAATCATTGAACCACATAGCTGCCTTAATAAAATAATTAGTTAAAAGTTAGAATTGGGCAAGTGGAAGCTAATGATTTCATGAGGCATCAAGAAACAATAAAACAGGAATATGAAATAGGTTATTGGAAAACCAACTGACTAGATCAAGGAGAGAGATCATTTAAGAATTATTGAACTACATGAAAGCCATGATAAAAAAAAAGATCCTAAATCTCATCTTTCAAGAAATTGTCAAGGAAAACTAGCCTGTTGTCTTAGAACCAGACAGTAAAATAGAAATAGAAAGAATTCACCTATCACCCCTTGAAAGAAAACTTCCAGGAATATTATATTATAGACAAATTTTAGGGCTCCAAGATGAAGAAGAAAATACTGCAAGAAACCAGGAGGAAACAATTCAAATATTTTGGAGCAATAATCAGGATAACACAAGATTTAGCAGCTTCTAGTCTAGTCTATGAGCACCAACAAGCATTCTTCTACTCTCCCTTCTTTACCCCTGCAATCAACATCCTCTAGTGTGCTGCTAGGACTGCTCCTCTTCCTCATCCTGAGATTATCATCAGAAACTGGACATGGTTAATGCAAGAGAGTCCTTCACTTAAAGGATCAGAGGACTTACATATAATATTTCAAAGGGCAAAGGAGCTAGATACACAATCAAGAATCACTTACACAGGAAAAGTGAGTTTAATTCATCAGGGAAAAAATGGATATTTAATGAACTAGAGGACTAATGATAAAGCCAAAGCTGAATAGAAAATTTGACTTTCAAATACAAAATTCAAGAGAACCATAAAAAGGTAAAGAAGAAAGAGAAATCATTAGGGTTGAATAAAGTGAAGCTATTTATATTCCTACATGGAAAAATGATACTTTGCAACTTCTAAAAACTTTCCTGTTATTAAAGCAGTTAGAAGCTGTAATACAGAGAAAATATAGATATGAGTTGATATGATGGGATGACATCTATTTTAAAAATATTTTAATAATAGCTTTTTATTTTAAAAACACATGTAGAAAAAATTTTCAACATTCACCCTTCCAAAACCTTGTGTTCAAAATTTTTTCCCCTCCTTTCCCTCCAACCCCTCCCCTAGACAGCAAGTGATCCAATATATGTTAAACATGTGCAATTCTTCTAAACATATTTCCACAATTATCATGCTGCACAAGAAAAATCAGATCATAAAGGGAAAAAAATGAGAAAAAAGACAAAACAGTGCAAACAACAAGAAAAAAGGTAAAAATACTATGTTATGATCCACATTCAGTCCCCACATTCTCTTTCTGATGCAGATGGCTATCAATGGCTGTCTCCATCACAAGTCTATTGGAATTGGCTGGAATCACTTCATTATTGGAAAGAGTCAAGTGATGAGATGATATTTTTTTAAAAGGGGGTGAAAAAGAAAGATATGCTGGGAGAAGAGGGAATAGGAATCATGGAATAGGGTAAATTATTTCACAAAAAAAGAAGGATGAAAGGGCTTTTACTGTGGAAGAGAAAATGGGGGTTTAATAATGTTTGAACCTTATTCTCATTGGAACTGGCTCAAAAAGGAATAATATACACACTTAGTAGAAATCTATTTTACCCTACAAGGAATAAGAAGAGAAAGGGATAAGAGAAGAGAGGGTTCTGATAGAAAGGCAGGCAAATTGTGAGAGGCAGTTCTCAGAAGCAAAACAGTTTTGAAAAGGGACAAAGTGTAGAATGGAAAGAGAGACATTCTAGATAGCAAACACAGAGACAAAGAGAGAAGAATAAACAGGAAAAAGAGGATGGAGGGAAATATATAGTTAGTAATTGTAAGTTTCTCTGATAAAGGCCTCATTTCTCAAATATAAAGAGAAATAGGAAAACAAGTCAATTTCCAAATGATAAATGGGCAAAGTGTACAAACTGGCAATTTTCAGATGAAGAAATCAAAGCTCTTTATAGTCATATTTTTTAAATTTTACAAATCACTACTGATTAGTGATTAATTAAATTAATTAAACCAACTCTGAGGTACCACACCTGAGTTTACACCTATCAGATTGGCTAATAAGACAGAAAAGGAAAAAAGACAAATGTGAAAAGGAATGTGGGAAAATTGGTATATTAATGCATTGTTGATAAAGTTATGAATTGATTCAACCTTTCTGGAGAACAATTTGGAACTATTCCCAAAAGCTATATAAGACCATACATACCCTTTGACCCGATAATACCACTGTTAAGTTTGTATCCTAAAGAAATATTTTAAAAGGAGTAGGAGGAGGAGAAAAAGGAAGAGAATGAAAAGGAAAAGGAGGAAAAGGAGGAAGAGAAGGAAGAAAAAAGGAGAAAGAGGAGGAGGAGGGAAGAGAGGAAAGAAGGAAGGAAGGAAGGAAGAGAAAAAGGACCTATATGTACAAAAATATTTTAGCAATTCTTTTTGTAGTGACAAAAAAATTGGAAATTGAGGGGATGCCCATCAATTGGAGAATGGCTGAACAAATTGTGGTATATCAGATAGTATTGGAATACTATTGTACTATTAGAAATAATGATCAGGCTGCTCTCAAAAAAAATTTGGAAAGACTTACATGGACCAATGAAAAGTGAAATGAGCAGAACCAGGAGAAGAATATACATGGTAATAACAATATCATTTGATGATCAGCTGTGAATGATTTAACTATTTTGATAAATATAATGACTTTTGATGAGAAATGTTATCCAGCTTCTGTGTGTGTAGGTTGTTGTTTGGTCTGTGTTTTCTTTTACAACATAAACAATATGAAAATATGCTTTATATAACTGCACAGATATAACATATATCACATTTTTGCCTTCTCAATAAAAGGTGAGTAGAAGGAGGAAGAAAGATAATTTGGAATTCAAAATAAAAATGAATGTTAAAAATATTTTTACATGTAATTGAAGAAACAATAAAAATTTTTAAAAGAAGTATTGCCCTTTTTGTCAGATAACCTGGATTCAATTTTCAGTTATATTTGTATTACTGAGCAAAGCACTTTACCTTCTGTACCTCAGGTTTTTCCTTATTTGTAAAATCTGTTGTTATTTAGGCATGCCTGACCCTTCATGACCCTATACGGGGTTTTCTTGGCAAAGTTGCTGGAATGGTTTGCCATTTCCTTTTCTAGCTCATTCTGTCCTCTAGGGTTAAGTGACTTGCCTAATATCACAGAGCTAGTAGATGTCTGGGGCAAGATTTGAACTTAGGAAGATGAGCACTCAATTCACTGTGCCACTTAGTTGCTTCTGTAAAATGGGGGCAAATAAATAATATACTACCTACCTCACTGGGTTGTAAGGAAAGAAAACACTTTATAAACTTGTATATAAAGGAAATGCAATGTATATAATATGTATATATAATTTTTGTTAGAAGAGACTTCTAAGTGCCCATACTCGTAAGTCCCGCTTTTACCTGCCCCTTTCTTTTCTTTCAGGAAAAAGAATCATTTGTGATGGGGAAATCTAATGGTATTCCCTTGAGGGGTGGGGCTTAAGAATGAACCTCCAATAAATAGACAGGAAAATGCCAATTAAGTCAAACTTTGGAGCAGAGGACCCAGAGAAATCTATGACTAATATGGAAAGTGTCAATCTCCTCCTAGGTATGTTTGAAGTCCCTCAGAATTCTTCCCCACCTCCATTCTCTACTTCATGGCTGGGCTGATGCAGTGACATCACAATGGTTGCTGGGGATAAGAGTGGATTAAGGTCCTTACCTGAGAAGGTGAAATAAGATCTCTCCCTCCTAACTCCTCTTTCCATGATCTCTCTCCTGTCCTTCCTCCTTTCATCACCTTTCCCTTTTATCCCTCCCACTATCCCAGCTAGGTAGAAGTTGTCTGGAATCATATTTGAAATTTATGTGAGTTCTAACTCCTGTACCGCCTCTTCCCTCCCCTTCTCCTTTTTTACTTTCTCCTAGGTTTTTCTATTCTCTTTTTTGCTCTTCTGTTACCTTTCATTCCCTAATTCCAGCCCCTCTAACTATTGTTCTCTCTGTCTCTCTCTCTCTCTTTTCTTTTCTTAGAAAAAATGAATGAAGATTGTGGTCAGGGCCCTGACCACAACTCCAGTTCAAACAAGAAAACCATCCAGAATCTGAAAAATTCAGGGTATGTATGGCCAGCGAATTCAACTAAAGCTCCAAAGCATCAATTCCTTCTCTGCTTGACTTCTCTATCCAAAGGAATATCTCATAGTAGCTCAGTGTCTTTGTGTTTGCTGAGGTCTGTCTTTTTTTTTTTCTTTTAAACTTACCTTTCTCCATCTGTCTCTCTTCTTCTTATCTAATTTCCTTTTCTCCCTCCATTCCCAGAAAGGAGCAAACCCTCAGGGGCCGGAGGCAGAAGGAAAAATTGAGAGATAACTTCCTGTGGCAGAACGAATGGTGGGGGGAAAACAGGCTCTGCACATTTCTCCCCCCTGTGCTTGGGCCCTGTCTCTGTGGATGCAGCTTAAGAATGAAATTAGTGCTTCATCCTCGGCCCCCAAAATTCTCCAGGCAGGCTGCCCCAAAGCTTCCATATTTACTATCCAAGAGAGAGTCAACACCATCAGTGGCCTGGTCTCAAACACGACTGACTTCTCCTTCATCTTTACACCCAACCTCCCCAACTGGACTCCAGGCTACCAGTCACCCTCTGCAACCCCGTCAACTGGTCCCTTTAGGTATTTGGCCCCAAGGTTTTATCATGGCCCCTTCCAAGAACAGGCTCCCCAGAAGCCGATCCCACTTTCCTCCCTAAGGAGGTACCTCATTCCCTCAAGGAGAGTGATAACTCCCTAACCCATTTATATTAATAATAAAATGTACATTAAAAATAAATATATATTTAATTTTAAAATGGCTTACATCTCTCTTGTGCCTTGTAAAGTTATCCCTCATAGAAAGGCATTCATAGCATCTATGAAGAAGGAGACAGTCCAAAGATAACTATCGCCTCTTTAAATTTAGACTCTTGGAATAGGGGAAAGAAAAATGGATGTGCAATAAGAGAACATGGGTTTTAATTCCAGCCCTGTTATCTTCTAGATTGCTAACATTGGCACAATCATTTAACATTTCTGAGTTTCAGGTTTTATCTCAAAAATGATGATTTTTGAATCAGATTAGGAATTCTTAATCTCAAATCCATTGAGTTTCTCAAGAAATGTGTAGATAGATTTCAGGTGGAGGTCGATGAATTTAAAATTATATCTTTTTGAATTTAAATTTTAAAAATTATTTTCTATTTTCACAGATGTCTAACTATAATTTAGCATTCTCTCCAATATGAATGAAAAAAAATTATTCTGTGAAGGGATCCAGAGATTTTTTTTTTAACCAGATCACCCACAATATAGAAAGATTTAAGACTAGATGATCTAACTCAGCTCTTAATCTACCTTCTTTCACTTTATTGAATTCCTATTCCTGCAGCCCCAAGATTCTGTTATATATCTGAAACTGATAAAAATTGACAATATATTAGTTAGTGCCCACTACAACTATCAGATCATCTTGTTATCCCCAGGCCCATCCATTCTATTCTAGAGCTTGTGGCTGGGTAGCTATGTTCAGTTGTGACTGCCTTTTCATGACTCCATTTATGATTTTCTTGGCAAAGATATTAGAATCATTTGCCATTTTTTTCTCCAGCTCATTTTACAGATGAGAAAACTGAAGTAAATAGGGTGAAGTGACTTGCCTTGCCCAAGATAACATAGCTGGGTAGTATTAGAAGCCCAAATGGCCTTTAAAGGTCTTCCTGAGCATTCTATTTGCATTCAATGTTGCATTACTATTTTATATTGCACATTTTGGGATCCTGCTGTGATTTCATAGGTATAGGGGGCTATTCCCTAATAGGGGGAATACCCTCCACCAGTTTGGATGGGCAACACAGACTTCGAGAATTGCTTGAGTGTATTGAGAAGTTAAATGACATTTTTAGTGTTATGCTATAGAAGCAGTACTTGAATACAGCACCTCCTTGATTCTGAGGCCAACTTTCTATCCACTTCCTCCTCCGATGCCTTTCATATCGAAATTGCTTTCTAATAAATCACTGTAATTGTGATGGACTCATTCTAACTTTAGTAACGTGTCTCTACTGCCTCAGAAGAAAATGATTCTCATTTGAGTAACTTAGGACAAAGAAAAATAATTCTTTTCCCCTAAATTGGGAGATGGGAGGTAGGTAAGGGGGAAGGAACCTGGATCACTGCAACAAAAATGCTTTTTTTTGGCTTCAGAATAGTTGCTGAGACATGGAGTGGATAAAAAGAACATGAAACTGGGAGGACACATACACTGGTACTAGTCTTGGCTCTGCCTAGTCTCAGTTTCTTTCTCTGTAAAATAAGGGAATTGGACCAAATAACATGTAAGGCTTGAACTTTAAACTTCTCTGATTTTAAGAGAAGCCAAGCATATGTAAAAGTTGAAAAGGAGAAAGTGGTCAAAATTTCAAACTAGACTTTTTTTTTTTAAACACAGATACACACACACATACACAAACACACACACACAAACACACACACAAGCAAACAAAAACCCAAACGAAATTTCCTTTAGTCCTTTAGGAGTGAAAACATAGTCCTACCTCAAAAAAGGTTTGGGACTTTTCTGGAAGATGGCTGGAGAACCCTCGAAGCCCACATTCTTTTTCTCCTCAAAGAGTTGGAAGTGGGCGGGAAGAAGTTTTGGGAGAGGGGAGGAAAATAGGGATGGAAGTGGGGGTGGAGGTGGGATGGAGCAGAACCTGGAAGAGCCCTGCACCTTACCCTCGAGGGGCTCACAATCTTGAGTATAAACCAGACAGACCTTGAACTTGGAGCAAAACCCCATTTATTGCAAACTGAAATTCCATCTGCCAGAGAACTTGGATTAGATGAGGGAGCCAACCTTTGGCGTGTGAGCCAGCTTCACCTTCCACAGCTCCACCCTCCGGTGTCCAGATCCTAATGCCCAGGCCCATTCCCTCTCCTTGGTCCCCAAAATGGCCTCTTCTCTTTTTATTCCCTCCTCCTCTTTCCTTGTTGTACGTCTTATTGCTTCCCAATCTTGCAGAAATTAACGTTTAATTTCTGTAGAAACAGAAGAGGTTCACAACCGCCACCTCCTCTTAGAAAGTTCTCGGGTGTGACACTCCATTTTTTGCTTCTTTCCCCCTCCGGCTTTCTCACCTTTCCTGGCCTAGAAGCCTTGACCCATAAGAAAGGAAATTTGACCTGTGCTAGTTTATGACATTCCCGCCCCCCAAACTCAGTCGGCTTTGGGCCTGGGGCTCTGAAGGAAAGGGATGAAAACGCCAGTGCTAGGTTGTTAAGGTATTTGAATTTTTTTTTTTTAAGAGGGGGAAAAAAAAAACTCCGGAGAAAGAAAGTATTTGATGGCTAATAATCTCATTTCAATATAATGGGACTTTCTTCTGCAGAGAGCAAGACAGGTTAAGAGATATAATTATGACTTTGCAAACTCTCTCCCAAGTGCTGGAGACGCGCTGACAGGTCTGCGCCGGGCTGCGCTCGGCTCCGCTCGGCTCCGAGGGGAGACGGCTTTGTCTGGAGCGCCAGTTAAAGAGACAGGATCCCTTTCCCCCCTCCCCCCACCCCCATCTTCTGCCTGCTTTGCAATTTAACTTGTCAGAATCATCCCCGCTCCCGGATTCTAGTTTGATTCCCTCACGGAGCTTGGGGGGTGGGGGTGGGGGGAAAGAAGGGGGAAGGAGGAGGCGCGGGATGTGTGTGTGTGTGTGTTTGTGTGTGTGTGTTTGGGGGACGCAGGGTCAGGGAACAAGAGCAGAATGAAGTGGCTTGAGGTCTCCGAGGTTCCCCCAGGAACAAAAAAGAAGCTCAAGATTTATCCAAGCTAAAAGAGAGAAGGGTCAAGTCTATATTGCTAAAGTGGGTGGACTGTGGAGCAATTATAGAACTCAAGCCGTAAACATGATTCTAATTCAGGGTCAGGCAAAAATGAAACTTAAAAAAAAAAAACCTCAAAAACCAAAACAAAAAACAACAATATACAATTCGATTAGTGTAGCTGCTTGCTTGGTCCAATATGGTCCAAATTCTCTAGATAATTGTCCATTTTTCTTCTCCTGTAGACTCGTAGGTAGGAGCCGAACTAAGAAGGTTGCCCTTCCGCCCCTTTATTTTTCCTTCTAAAACCAAACTTTAAAACAGCAGCAAGAAAACTATAGTGGGAAAAAAAATCCACTTAAATCTGGATCTCTATGGAGGATTTCCCCAGCACCACAGGACCGCAGGCTCAGAAGAATCCCCCACGGAATTAGATTAAATGGGGCAGAGGATTCGAGATGAAGTGCCAATTGAGATGAACCAGAAGTTCAAACTGGATCTCTTAGAAGGGAAGAGATGCTTTTTTCAGGTCGAGAGGCTGCTGGGGAAAAGTCCAAGGCCTTGAGAGTGGGTGAGTGCTCATTAGTGCTTGAGCAGGTGGATGCACTCTTAGAGAGATGGTGTTTATGGAAATGTGTAAATATTTTTATTATATGGCCTCACAGTCGTCGTCTCCGTCATCCCACACCCCACCCCCTTACGTGGGTGACTCAACATCCCGCCCCCTACCAATTAAATCCCCCAAATGTTAATGTAAATGTAGAGATATAGGGAGATAAACGCTGTTAGAAGGCTAAAGGAAAAGAGGGATGGAGAGGAAAAGGAAGCAGAAGAGATGAGAAGAGGAAGAAATGAGAAGGAAAAGAAAAAAAGTCAAAAATAGACGAGGAGAGGATAGAGGATAAGGAAGGGGAAGTAGGAGAGAGGCATGCAGAGTCGGAGAAAAATGAATTGGAGGAAGAGAAATCAGTGACTGGAGAACTCTTTGAAAGATCGTTGTAGGGTCCTGAATATAACGAGGTTGCTTGTTGCTTACAATCAATCTCTCTCTCTCTCTCTCTCTCTCTCTCTCTCTCTCTCTCTCTCTCTCCCCTCCTTTTCCCATCTTTCTCTCGCTTTCCCCCTCTCCAATTCTTTCTCTACCTGCCTCATAATTACTTTCTCCACTTCGCACTATAAGGAATTACTAAGGAATTCTGAAAAAATCAGGGCAAGTCTCTACTAATTTCTCAGTAGCACCTCAGCGCCCTCCAGACCCACAGTGAAAATCCGGAAAGGCTGAAGTAATCAGACTGATACTAGCCACGTGACTCACCCTGGGCAGGGGAGGCTGGGGTTAGGAGACCTAGGGACAGATGGAGGATGCCCAGACCCTGAATCCCACAGACAGATTAAACCAAATAGCCAGGGTCTGGAGTTGACGCGATTAGCAAACGACTCTAGGCTAAATTTAAAAGGTTTTATTGGGTTCATTCAATTGCAAACCCAGTCTAGTCTGAATTATTCCCTCCCAGCACCATTATCCCCATCTATCCTGTCTGCATATAAATCACACCTTCCAGTACTGGGTACTTTCCTTGGTCGTACTTGTGCAATTCCACAAACTGGTCAAACAAGACATAATTTGGAGGTTATACTGCTGCTCGGTTGCAGAGAAAGGAATTGCTAGAAATTATCTTTGGGTGTGAGGATTTAAATCTGCACAAATTCACTTACGTTCTTCTATGGTGAGAGCAGTGGGGCTCCCCTCCTTTCATTCCCCCTTCCCCGGCCTCCGCCTTGTGATCTTCTTTTCATTCACCTAGTGGGGGCCAGTGGGCCTGGGACACAGGTGCACTTCCGGGTCTAAAACTAGGGGGAGATGAGTGGACAGTTGGTGGCTTGGAGGCTTAGAAGCTCTTGATCTGGCGAGTGACTGGACCTACCGGCACAGACCACACTAACTCTTAAGTTTTCCTCACATCTGCATCCCTATTCTGATTTATATGCGGAATCCCTCTCCCTTCGCTTTTCATGCCCAAGGAAAAAACCGGTCAGGTAGCAAGTAGAAGCACTCGTCTACCCACCCCGCCCCCAAATCTACTGGATAGTTGCGGGTAGGAAGATAGGATTTGAGGGGCGCAGTTCAGAAAGTCTCAACCCGGAGGAGCAAAATCCCACATATTCCTTTTCCGTCACCCGAACTCCGTCCCATTTGGGAATATCTTTTTTCTTGGGTGAAAATTTATTCTTGAAGGTGAGAGAAATAGGTTTGGGCAAGCTTCTACCAGGGGTAGGTTGGTAAACAAAGACTTTAACTCAAAGTGGGAGGTGAGGTGGGAATTAGGGAAAGGATGGTGATAAAAGGGTGTGTTTGCGTGTAAAATGCTTTTCGTAGCAAGGGCCATCCGTCCTTGGGAGGTGTGAGATAATTAAGTCAAGCACTTGCTCACATGTGTGTATGCTTGCCTGTGAGTGTGTAATTCTAAGCTCCTACCTTGGTAAATATGTTCCTTTATTCCCACAGCTATGAAATATACAGGATAGTAAAGGAAGATTTAAGTTAAAAAACAAACGCGGAAGTGAAGAGGAAAACAAGTAGGCAAAGACAAAAATGAGAAATTAAGACGCAGGAATTGGGAGACAGAGAGACCGAGACAGACGCGGGAGGAGGTGTTATAAAGACAGTATGAGAACGAAGCCGCCGAAGTCAGGTTTTAGAGACTTTGTACGCGTGGCCTCTCAGCGTGCCCCGGGGGGGGAGCTTCGTGGGTCGAAATCCCTTCGGGGAAGCGGGGGTCGCTGGGTGGAGTCAGGGAGGAGCCACAGGGCGCAGCCGGCGGGGTCAGGGGGGAAGGGGCACACAGAGGGCAGCGGCTCGGAAAGCCAGTTTGGCCGGCTCAGGTTACTGTGGGCCTTCCCGGGGAGCCGTAGCTTCTTCCCTCCCCCCAGCCCCAGGGAAAGGGGCCGGGGATGGGCTACGGACTCGTCCCTACTCCCCAGCCCCCACTGTTTGCATTTCTCTGGCAGGCTGCGGGGCTCAGGTTGAAAAGAATCGCCTTCATTTGGAACTCTGTTTATTTTTCTTAACTAACCGGCGCAGACAGACGACCCTGTAGAGCATCGGCGGCCGGCAGGGGCCGAGCCCCAGCCAGGGGAAGGGGTTGAGGGGAAAGAGCGGCCAAACGGGAGTGGTGGGGAGGGGGTGCTTCTCCACCTTCCCACAACGGCTAGAGAGGAGGCAATGACAAGTTTCTCCCAGTTCCTCAACCAGATTCTTCTTAGTCCCCTAATCCCATTACTTCATCTACGGCCTGCTCGCGCCTTGCAAAGGCACTCATTTCAGAGTTTCTGGTCTTGTGGTTCCATATCCTATCTGCCCAGCCTCTGGGACTTAGGCTTTCTCTTTCTTTGCTCGGGTTTCGGCAACTGTACACGCCTCAAGTGGGTTGTGATGAAAAGGCTCTTTCTCATTTTACCCAGCTGCGGTGGGTGAAACTGATGAAACTCATAGGTGTCTGGGCTTTTAGAGCCTAGCCAAGTGCCGAGAAAATGGAGGTGGGGGTGGGAGTTTTCTGGCTTAGTCAATTCAACCTGACACAGGCCGGGACCTCGGGGGACACTTGGATATAGGGATAGGAAGGAGGAGGGGCATTTCTTGCATGTTTTGACACAAAATGAATAAAATTCAAATGATATTCAAAGAAATACGCAAATCATCAGCGGAGAGCACAGCATTAAGTACAGTGGTGTGACAAAGCCAATGAACATTCAGACTAGTCCAAAGGCCTCGTGTGTGTGTGTGTGTGTGTGTGCATGTGCAAGCACGCGCTTGCTTGTCTCTGTGCGTTCCAGGTGAGGTTTGATCTCTCCTGAAATATATGTATTGGTGAATGCTTCAGGAGAGTTTGTATATCTGTTTTTGAGAGAAATGTTTGTCTAGGGTTGTCTGCCATGTTTATATCCTTGTGAGTTTGTGGAAAATGTGCTTGTCTGAGTTTGTCTTCCTGCATTTGTGTGGGAACGGCTGTGTGTGAGAGAATGTGTGATTGTGAGTGAGAAAGTGTGTGTGTGTATGTGTGTCAGCGAGTGTGTCTGCTGGAATGTATGTACTCTGGCGGGTGTGCTCGCCTGTCATGAAAATGAGGTCAGGGAAGGTCGTTCCGCTCTACAGTATAAATCAAGGAGGAAAGGAGAATGGAAGTGAGAGACATTCCCAGGAGGTCTGAGGGAGAGAGACAGAACAGGAGACACAGAGAGGAGGAGACAGGGAGGGGGAAGAGAGAGACAAAAAAAAGAGATAGAATAGATAGAAAGATGGGGAGAGAGAGAGAGAGAGAGAGAGAGAGAGAGAGAGAGAGAGAGAGAG
>JAJPUD010006662.1:113939-124076 GCA_023553655.1 Myrmecobius fasciatus | reverse complement strand
CCGCCCGGGCCCTGCTCGGCGGAGCCCCGCGATCCTCGCTCCGTCCGTCCTCTCTCGCACTTTGGCCGGCCGGCCGTCCTCCCGTCCTCCCGTCCTCTCCTCCTCCGTCCTCCGGTCCTCCCGTCCTCCCGGCTCAGGTCCGCCCGCCCGCCAGCGGACTTCTCTCTGCTCCCGGAGCCAGAAAGCTGGGAAGGCGGCCGGGGGCCGGCCGGGGGCGGGGCTTAGGCGACGGCCCGGACCTCCCCCTACGCGCACGGCGGCCAATGAGCGCCAGGCCCGGTGTCCCCAACCCTCCCCCCCCGCCCCCACGTGCCGCCCCGCCCCTCCCGGCTGGAGAAGGAGAGGGCGGGGGAGGAGGAGAGGAGGAAGGCGGGGCGGCACAGCTTCTCCGGCTCCCCGCAGCGGCAGCTCGCCCAGGCGCACCCTGTTGCCTGATACCCCTAATCCGTAGCAGCGCCCGGGGCTCAAAGGGGGGGAGGCTCCGCAGGGGGAACAAGCACGGTCTGCAGCCCGCCGAGGGGTTCCTCTGAACCCCCAACCTGTTCCACCTCCCCACACCCTCCCGGAGTGGAAGGCCAACGCCCCCCAGCGTTCCCTTGCACCCACATCCACGGCTGCCTTTCCCCGATGGGGGCCGGCAGGACCCCGAGCCACTCTCCCCTCTCAGCGCCTGCCCAGTCAGGACCTGCAATCATCATTCATTCATTCATTCATTCATTATCAAGGCTAGGAATGGGCGGGAGAATCAGAGCCCCCGGGATGGGTCTCTGGGCTCCTGGGATGGAGCCCCTTGGCTGGGTCCACCTGTGCCCTCCCCAGCCCCTCGCTCTTCGAAAGGCTGAGAGGGCCGCCGGCCCATGCCCTCCTCTCCCTGTAGCTGTCCTGGCGGGGCTGAGCCAGCCTCCGGCCCTACCCAAAGCTCCACAGGGCAGTGGCTCCTGCTTGCTGGGCCCAGGAAGACCGTGGACAGGCCCTAGGCCTCGGAGGGGCTCCGGGTGGGTTTTATAGCTTCTTCTAGGTGACTGTGACGCCCCCTGAGACCATCTGCTGCTTCAGGGCCGGAATCCTGGGCCGCCAGGGCCTGGCAGGGAACCTGGCCCACCGTGGTGCTTCCGGAGGCCAAGCCCCCGGCGGGCATTGGCTTCCTCCGTGTCAGGCCAGGTCCCACCATAATGGGGTCCTGGGAGCCGGGACCGCTGTGGCCTGGCAGCGGCAGGGAGAGGGTCAGCTCCATGACTGCTGAGCGGAGCCATGACCTCGGGCTTCCCCCCCCCCCGCGTGGGGAGCTCAGTGGGCTCCCCAGGCAGCCAAGCAGGAAGCCCCCCACCCGCCCGGCGGCCTGGCCGAGCCCACCAGGTCTTAGCCAAAGCCAGGAGCTTCACAGACTTTTTTTTAAATGAAAACTAATTTCCTTCGGCCAGGAGCTCCCCAAAAGCCAGCGTCTCCTTGGGGGGTGAGCCCCCTTCTGCAGCTCGCGGTCTCGGGGAGGCGCCTGGGCCCGGACTGAAGCTGCCCAGGACCTCGCAGCTCTGAGTAAACAGAAGGGCTTCCTGACACTCAGGCCAGTGTCCGGCCCCCACGCCACACTGCCCCTAGTGGTAAAGAGGAGGAAATGGCTGCGGCCGCCCAGCCCCTCCCCCCCCCACCTTGCTCAGCCCCAGGATTCACCTGCTGGGTCCCGGCCACTTTCCCCGCCCCATCACTACCCTTGGAAGTGGCACCCACGCGGTCAGGACACGTCCACATCTGGGGGGCTGGCTGCAGCAGGCGGGGCTTAGGACCAAAATTGGCCGGGGGGGGGGGCACGGGAAGAGGGTAGTCCTTGAGGGAGAGGGGGCGCTCAGGATGTGAGGGGGGAGGTGAAGGAGATGGTCCACGCCTGACTCTCAGAGGTGTCCTGCTGCCAGCGGGCATCCTCCCCCCACCTCTCCGTGGCCCTTTCCCCCGGCTGCCCTTCGATTCCCATTCTAAGCATCACCGGGGCAGAGGCCCAATGCCTGTGGGATGGTGACCCCCCCTCCCCCCGCTAAAAGCTACAGAGCTGGGGGGGGGGCCTCCCACCCTCCAAGTCCGGGCCTGAAACCATCACTGACTCATGGTGTCGCCGGCGTGTGATGGGCTCGCGGCCCGAACTGCTCTTTTAAATTAAGTTTCATCCTGGCACCTGCACTTCCTGACACCTTCACAGTGCATTTTCAATGGTGTGGGGACTAAATATAGACCAGCGGGCATGGGCATGAATGTCAAGGCAGCCCCTGCCTGGGGCACCCGGAGGCAGTGGGAGAAGTGGGCTCCATTGCAGAAGGAGCCCTCCCTGGCCTTCAGCCCCCTGCCTGGCCCAGGTGGGCAGAGCGCCAGAGCTGTGCCAGGGAAGGCACGGGGAGACCGCTTTGCTTCTTCCCACCCCCCAGCTCTGCTAGGAGCCAAGGCTGGCAGCTTAGGGATCCCGCAAAGCTTAGTCACCTTGGCTAGCGTGTCTAGGGGCTCCTCTTTGGGGGATGGGCCCCTGCTGATGGCAATTCTGGGCATTCTCTGGGCCCTCTTTGATGCCTTGATGGCCTTCCCTCCTCACTCCTCCTTGGCTCCTGGGCTTCCTCCAAGTCCCAGCTAGCATCCCACCTTCTACAGGAAGTCTTTCCCAGAAGCCCTTACACCTAGTGCCTCCCTCTGGTGTTGATCTCCCACTTACCCTGCCAAGGTTCTCGTGCATGTTGTCCCCCTGAGACTGGGAGCTCCTCGCGGGCAGAGTCTGTCTCTAACTTTGCTTTGTATCCCCAGGGTTTCCCTGCACCCCCCAATCCCCAGAGCACAGAGCCACCATCAGGTGTCCTGCAGCAGACCCCCATCTCTCACCCAAATTAGGGTCCCCTGGAAATGCTGCCTTGGGCTATTCCAGTGGGCACTTGAGGCATGTTCTTCAGGGAGCCCCCAGACCCGCGAGGAGGAGCCTCAGGAGGGAGAGGCCAGAACCACTAACTGAGGAGCTTGGCTCCGCACCTGCCGCTCACCACCTGGGACAGGAGGCTCTGCAGCTTTCTTTGAACCTTCCCTTTTATCATTTTTTACAGGGTCATAAATATTCCTACCCACTAATCCGCTTGGCCGTCGCGGGGCCGGGCAGCAGAGCAGAGAGTGACTGCTGCTGCCGGGATCTGGTATTTGGGCAGGGCACCTTGCCCCTGTCTCTGGTCTCTTTGGGGTCTGTGCCCACTAATGGCATCACTGATTCAGGGACTCTGGGGCCGGATTGCCAAAGGCTTTCCCCATTGGCTGGACCACTTCCCAGTCCAACAAGAGCGCATCTGGGTGCTGGTCTTCCCAAGCCTTGCCAATCGTTCTCATGTAGGAGGGATTATTTTTGTCTTTGTCGATCTGATGAGCGCAGTTAGATGCTCCGAGGTCTTTTCATGTTCATTTCTGTTTTTCCTCGCCATTTTGTAGCATGTTTTGTAACTTTGTAACGTTGTAACCAACTTCAGCCGCTTGACTCCTCCTCCTGTTCTCTGACCATTTATCTACTGGGGAATAGGTCTTGTCCTTACACATGTGAATCAGATCCACATATATTTGGAAGGCAGCTATGCTCACCAGTATACCACCAACGCAAGATCCACATATATTTGGAATATCAGGCCTTTATTGCGAAACTTGTTATAAAAATTCCCCTCCCCCATCCTGCCCAATTAACTGTTTCCCTTTTAACTTTAACGACAATGACTGGACCAAGTGGATTCGATTTTACATAATGCAAACTGTCTGCTTCTGTGATCCCCTAGCCATAGTACCTAGTACTACTACTCTGTTTATGAAGTGACTTTTTATATTTAGATCCTAATGTCTTTGAAGCTGATTATTATAATTACTGGTCCAAAAAAAAAAAGAAAAGAAAGTTAAGAAACTCAAGTTAAATAAAACTTAGCCTGAAATGCAATGGAAAAAAAAATAATAATTACTGGTCCAAACTTAATTTCTACCCAATTGCTTTCCAGTTTTCCCAGCAAATTTTGTCACCGAATCCTTACCCCAGTAGCAAGGCTCTTTGAATTTATTAAACTAGTGTAAGTAGTGTTCAGTAGTGGCAGGGTGGTGCAGGGGCTGGAGCACTGGGTTTGGAGTGGGGAAGACTCATCTTGAATTCAAATCTGCCCTCAGACACTCACCAGCTGTGTGACCCTAAGCAAGTCATTTAACCCTGTTCGCCTCATTTTCTCTATCTGTAAAATGAGCTGCACAAGGCAATGGCAAACCACTTCAGCATCTCCAGTACCTCTGCCAAACCAACCCAAACCAAATGAGGTCATGAAGAGTTAAGAGGACATGGCCAAAATGATCAAACAACAATTTGTGCTAATATTACTAATAAGCATATTCACTTGCATCTGTATGTTGCATATGCAATCGATTTCATTAATACATTTTAAATTTTAATCATTACCAAATAGTTTTGATAAATATTGATTGCTTTGTGATATAGTTTGAAATCTGGCATTATGAGATCCTCTTCCTTCTCACTTTTTATTTCTCTTGAGATTCTTAACTTTTTGTTCCTCCAGATGATTTCATTATTTTTCTAGAGTAACCTCTTGTTAGTTTAATTAGCACAGCACTCAATAAATACATTCACTTAGATAGTAATATAATTTTTATATATTAACAAGTCCACCCATGAACGCTGAATATATCCCCCATTATTTAGATCTATGTTTCTGCAAAAGGGTATTTTGTCATCATAGTAATATAGTTCTTATGTATTTTAGTAGATGAACTCCCAAATTCTCTGTACATTTCAAAGTTATTCTGAATGGACTTTCTTTTTCTATTTCTGACTTTTGAATTTTGTTGACAATATACAAAAAGACTGATGACATGTTTTAAATATATACAAACATATATATACACACGTGTGTGGGTGTGGGCGTGGATGTGGTTTGCTAGTTTGCTGAGGTTATTATTTCAATTAATCATTAGGTTGACTCTCTGGGGTTCTCTAAATAGGCCATCAAATCATATACAAAGTCACCATATTATTTCTTCTTTGTCTATTCCTATTCTTTCAATTTCTTTTTCTTGTCATTGCTAGAGCTACCAAATAATGGTAATAATGGATATTGTTTTACCCTGGATGTTATTGGAAAGACCCCCTAGTATTTCTTCAGTACATATAATTCTGGCTCTTGGTTTTACATAAATACTATTTGCCATATTAAGGAAAGGTAAATTTATTCCTATATTTTATAAAAGACAGAAATGGGTGTTGCATTTTGTCAAAAGCCTTTTTTCTGCATTGAAACAATCATGTGGTTTTCATTACTAATAGAGTCTATTTTGTTTATTGTTTTCCTTTATTGAACCAACTCCATAATCTTGGAATTAATACAACATGGTAATAATTTATAATTTTTAATATGTCACTTTAGTACCTTTGCTAACATTTTATTCAACTTTTTGCATTGTAATTCATTAGGGCTATTACTCAATAGATTTCTTTCTTTGCCTTGTCTATCCCTAGTTTTGGTATTAAGACCATATTTTTATCATAGAAGGAATGTGAAGGATTTCTTTTTTTTTTTCAAATTTTGCAGTTTACATAATATTGAAATTAATTGTTCTTTGAATACTTGATAAAATTCACTTGGGAGTCTCTTTGGTTCTGAGATTGGGTTATTTAAATTTTCTATTTCTTATTCTTTCCATTTGAGTACATTGTTTTTGTAAATATGCATCCATTTCATTTGTTATTTTTATTGGATTTAAAATAGTTTCTCGTAATTTTCTTTATTTTCTCTTAGTTTTAGATGAATTTTCCCATTGATTTTTTATATTGGCAAGTTTTTCCTTTCTTTTCAAAAAACAGGTTAAGGAAATATTATCATGTGACTTTTATATTATAATTAATTAGAAAACATAATTTTACTTATCAGTTACATGGCTTTGGGATATCAGTTTTGTTCATCTCTTTTTTGAATTTCATAAATTCTACTTTGGGAGGAGAGACAATTTATTGATTTTTTTCTTTTTAGTTGTAGGCCCAGTTCATTGATCTGTTCTTTCTGAAGGGGGTGGGGGGAGATGGCTAGTGAGCCCAATAGTTATTGAGGCCCTCCCACGTGGTGTTCAGTGCTCATGCAAGTTTTGTTTTGGCTTGTCTTGCCATGAAGAGGAAGGAGCCTTTCAAACAGCCACTGAGTTAGGACTGAGAATGATGAGCTCTTTGGTTCCTCTTTTCTTCTAGCTCCTTTGAGTGAGAAAGAGTGCAAGCCTCTGTGGAGGGAGAAAAGCACTGGCCCCGGAGCTCAGAGCTGTTCAGTCTCTCCAAGTTGTTTGTCTTCATGATGCTTTTGTTCTTGTACACGTTGTTCTTCCGATTCTCTCACCCCCTCTGCAGCCGTTCATATAAGACTTCCCGGGTTTCTCTGAAATCACCCACGTAATCATTTCTTACAGCATAGTAGGATTCCCTCATCCTCACCAACATAATTTATTAGACTGAGGTAGGGCAGTGGGACTTGGATTTAGGAAGACCCCAGTTTAAATCTCACTTCAGTTACTTACTAATCGCTCCATCTCTTACCCAGTGGAGTTGGCTGGAGAGTGGGAAGGAGAAAAAAATTAAGCATTTGATCATTGAAAAAAATTGTTGTTGTTCAGTTGTGTTTAACTCTTGGTGACCCCATTAGGGATTTCCATGTGAAAGCTGCTAGAGTGGTTTGATATTTCCTTCTCCAGCTCATTTGCAAACTGGGCAAAAAAAAAAAAATGATTCTTCCAGAGCTAGTAAGTTTCTGAGGCTGGATTTCAACACAGGAAGACAAGTCTTCCTGACCCCAAGCCTAACTGCTCCATCCACCGTGACGCCCAGCTGCCCATATGACGTGCTTTTTTATTGTTACTTTGGCCTTGTCTGAGATCACGGTTGTCCACCCGTTTGGGGGAATTTTCCTGAAGTGTTAACAAACTCTCCTCCAGCCTCTCATTCAAACTCTCTCTGAATCATTAGGGTTGAGAATATTTCTTAGGTAACCTTTGGATGTTGTGGAGACCTGGCTGGCTGGTGGCTTGCTCTTCCTTCCCCCTCAGTCCAGGGAAAAAGTTCCAAAGGAATCCTCCCAGATCACACCTTCCTCTCACTGACTAGCTGAAGGCAGAAGGCAACTGGGCCTCTGAAGAGACTCTCTTTCCCCCACCCCATTCTCACCCCTCAGCCTTCCCGGCCCATAGAGGGAGGTAGCCAGGCCTTATTCGTGGCTAGCAAACAATCACTGATGTGTCAGCAGCTGATAAACATGTTGGAGTTAGTTTCTTGTCACTTTAACTGGGATGGAATAACTTGATTTATTTATTCAATCCATCTCTCTTCTTGCAGTGGTCTCCCCGGCCCCCAACAGTGTCCAGCCCATAGAAGTTACCTAGTGAATGCTGAGCAAATAAATGACTAATTGAATCTTATGTACAACCCACCACCCCAGCAACAGGGCTGACATGTATAAATCAAGGTGGGTTGGCTGGACCCTCTGAGGGCTTTGTCCCTTGGGAAGAGGCTTTAGCAAGAACAGAAGGTCAGATTCAGCCCTGGACCTCCCCACAAATCCACTCCTCTTCCAAACTTTCCTTTCTGTGGCAAGTACCACCATCCTTCCAGCCACTCAGGTCCCGACCTCAATCATCCTTGACTCCTTTCTCCCATCCTGCTTATCCAAATCGTGTTGATTGTACCTGTTTGACATTTTTCACATGAACCCCCCTTCTTTCCACTCGAACAAGTGGCTCCCTCAAACAATCACATCTTGTCAGGGATAACTCGATGCTCCTCAATTATCTAAAAATTGCAACAATATTCATTAGGAATATTGGTATCGTTTTCATTCTCTGTTTTGTCTCTCCCTGATTTAGGTATCAAGACCATATTTGTATTATTGAAGGAATTTGGAAAAACCCCTTATTTACCTCTTTTTCAAATAGTTTGGAAGTATTAGGTTAATTGTCCTTTAAATCTTTTTTCCTTCCTATAACATTTATTAATAGAGTAACAATACAAAAACATATTTAAATATTTCAACATTGTATCGTAGTGAGAAAGATCATGGATACTTTCTTATCTAACTGCAACTGCTTACTTCTCAACTCCAGAAACACAGTCCTGCCGTTCAACTCTATCAGGATAGTATTCAAAGGCTCTTAAGAGCACTTTTCAAGATATATTCTTAGAGATTCTTCTTCTTGACCATTTTCCCAGCAGTCTCTTGAAAGTTAACTCACTGAGTTTCTTTTTTTCTTTTTTTGGCTTTTTTTTTAAATTTGATTTTTCCCCCAGTTACATTCAAAAGAAAATTTGTTTCTAAAATTTTGGAGTCCTCGGTTCTCTCCCTTATCCCCACCCACAATTAAGAAACAACTTGTGAACTTATGCAAAACATTTCCATAAAAGTCAAGTTGTGGGGGGAAAAACCATACATCTCCCACCCTGATGGAAATAAAAACCCTCAAGAAGAAGAGATGCACTTATCTTTTTGCATCTCGAAACCATTTCCAAGTTTATTGTTGCCTTCTTGTCTTTTAAAAAATTCTGCTGAAGAAACTGGAAACTGAGTGGCTGCCCATCTGCGGGGAGTGGCGGGATGAGTGACGGGATATGAATGTCATGGAATATTATTGCTCTGTAAGAAACGACCAGCAGGACGATTTCAGAGAGGCCTGGAGATACTTGCATGAACTGACGCTGAGTGAAACGAGCAGAACCAGGAGATCATCATACACGGCCACAAGAAGATCACACAATGATCAATTCTGATGGACGTGGCTCTTTTCAACAGCAAAGTGATTCAGGCCGGTTCCAACGATCTTGTGATGAAAAGAGCCAAATACCCCCAGAGAGAGGACTGTGGGAGCTGAGTGCGGATCACAACACAGCATCTTCACTCTTTTTTTGTGGTTTGCTTGAATTTTATTTTCTTTCTCATTTTTTCCCTTTTAGATGTGATTTTTCTTGTGTAGCAAGAGAACTGTATAAATATGTATGCCTATATTGGATTTAACATATAATTTCACCATATTTAACATATCTTGGAAGCAATGGGGAGGAGGAGGGGGGTGCTATCAGCTTGCCTGGCCCACCCCAGAATGCTGTGAACAAAGAGAATCTGGATGCCCCCCAAACTTCCCAGAATCATTGAAAACAACGGGGGTGGGGGGGGGACTGGCTGCAAAATCAGCCTGGATCCGGCCCTCAGCTCCTAGGCCCCAGTCATTGGCAGCTGGGCCACCCCCAGCCTCAACAGGGCAAACAAATCAGGGGCAATGGGATAATCTCCCAATCCTGGGGTGGGGGAGGTTAGTGCTTTCCCTCCCCCAGAGGGGGGAACTCCTGGGAGTGACTTGGCCAGGCTGGAACAGAAGCTGTTCCTCAGCAGAAGCAAGAGCTTTGGGGGACCCTGGAGGACTCGGCTCCCCGGGAGCACAGAAGTCACCTAACACCCTCGTCTACAGAGAAGGGAACCGAGGCCCAAAGATGAAGGATGCTCAGATGCTGAATGAAGCCATGGTGGGGGAGGTGCTGGGCAAGCTGGATGGAGGGAAGGACCCTGCAGGGGATCCAGCAGAACCTCTCTGCCCAGTCAGGCCCAGTGCCACAATGGAGGCAGGGGGGCTGGCTCTGGGTGGCCACCCACTCTTGGGCACTGCTTCAAAGGGCGGCATGGGGACAGCTCCCTGCCTGCAGCATCAGCTGGTGGCGGTCCCCCGGGGTCTGGGCAGAGCATCTCCCATAAGCCTCTGGGACTCTAAGCAGTTACAACCAGCATGGGACATCTTCCTGGCAGCTCCTGCCGGCGGGGTGTGTGCCTGAGTCAAGGGCTCTGCGGGGGACCTGATGGGCAGATCACAGCACCTGCAGACATGATGCCCGTCTGCCCGGGACACTGGAAATGCTGCTTTAATCTCAGAACTGCCCGCTGATTTGGACAAGATGCCCAGGGCAAAACGTTCAACAGGCTGTTGGTGGTGAGGGGCAGGAGTCAGGAAGGAACGTCGCCACTGACGCGAGGGAGCCGGCAGTAGGGTCCTAGAAGGAGAAGGGGGGACGGGACCGAATGCTGGGGGACTTGTGGGACCAGGACACAGATGGTGACACGGCAAAGGGGA
>JAJPUD010006662.1:78624-108829 GCA_023553655.1 Myrmecobius fasciatus | reverse complement strand
CCCCCTTTAGTGCTTTCCCTGGTCCTATGCCCCCTTTAGTGTCTTCCCTAATAACCCTGTGCCCCCTTTAGTGCCTTCCCTGGTCCCGTGCCCCCCTTTAGTACCCTCCCTCTAAAATCACCTCCACTGAGCCCGACCCCACAACGTTGTCAAGTTCTTTGCACGGGTCTCCCCCTTCAGGACTGGATCTTCTTAGAGGCAGGGACTGGGTTTGTTCACACCTCCCTTTGCATCCCAGGGTTTAGCCCAACCCCCAATGCACACAGGACGCTTAATAAATGCTTGTTGATGGATGGAGAATTCACCCCCCCCCAACTCTCTCACCCCCGCCCCAGTTGGGCGTTCCCTTCTGATTTTTAGCTGTGACCGAGGAGGGTTCAGATCAAGTCGCCACTTGGGAAGGAGACTCCGTACAGAACACGGAAGGGGATTTATTTGGCAGATAGAGTCAGACAGGACACAGGATGGAGTCCAAGCAACTCTCCAAATCCCCCCATGCTGCTATTGATCCCCGGTATCCCTGGAATTCCTGTCCCATGAAGAGCTGGGGGGAGGGTCTCTTAATTTCACTCAGCAGACACAGGCATTAGGCTCTGTGCTAATTGATTAAATCCAATCAGCTAATTCTATGTACCCTTCTGGTCTGACCTTGACCTCTCCATTTGCCCTTCTCCTTCCCAGTTCTCTTCTCATTGATCCCAGTACTTATATCAGCGTTTGAAGGGGTCTGTTATCACGTGGACCCCCTGTCTCAGGACTCTGCCTTTATATTCCAAAGGCTAGAAAAAGAGCAAAGAAAGTGACCATAGAAAATGACTACAGTGACAGGGAAGGTCAAAACACAAACTCAGAAGAAGATAAAAATATCAAAGCTGCTCCATGCAAAGCCTTAAAGGAAAAATGAAAATTGGTCTCAAGCTCCAAAAGAATTCCTGAAAGAGCTCAAAAAGAGTTTTAAAAATCAAAGTGAGGGAGAGACAAAACTGAGAAAGTAAATGAAAGTGAGGCCAGAAAATCATGGGGAAAAAAATCAACAATTTGGTAAAGGAGGCACCAAAAATATCTTTTTATGCTTCTTGAGTCTTGGATTTGAAAGTCAAATTCTGTATTCAGTTCTGGTCTTTCCATCAGAAAGTCTTGTTAAGTCCTCCATTTCATGAAATATCCATTGCCCCCTTGAAGGAGTAGATTGCATTTCACCGGGTGGCTGTAATCTTAGCTCTTTTGCCTTCTAGAATACCATACTTGAGGCCTCCTCCCTCCCCAGCCCCTTTAAGCTGTGAAACTGGGTGTGTCGGGCTCCACGATTTTTGAATTATTTCTTTTTGGCTAATTGCATTACTCTGTCCCTGATCTGGGAGCTCTGCAATTTGGCTAGAGCGTTCCTAGGAGAGTTCACTTTGAGATCTTTTAAGAGGTGATCAGGGGATCAGTTCCATTTTCATTTTTCCTTTTGATTCTAAGGCAGTTTCCTTGCTAATTTCTTGAAAGGTGGGATGGAAAATGGCATTCACATTTAGAGAAAGGACTACGGAGACTGAATGAGGATCCAAGCTTAGATTTTCACCTTTTGTTTTTTTCCTTTCTCGGGGTTTTTCCCTCTTGTTCTGATTTTTCTTTCGCAACACGGATAAAATGCAAATATGTTAATAGGATTGTGCATGTATAATCTGTATTCTATTTGTTTGGATTTTTTTACTTGATTTCTTGCTGTCTTAGGGGGGAAGGGAGGGAGAGAGAAAAAATTGGGGACACAAAATCTTACTAAAGTGAAGGCTGAGAACTATCTTCCCATGCAACTGGAGAAATAAATACTATTAAAAGAAAAAGAACAGAGCCAAGAAAACGGAGGCCCAATGAGGTCTCATTATCTCTTTCTCCTGCTCCTGGGCCGGCTCTTTCCTCAACCAAAGATGCTATCCCAAACCAGCCCTGACTGAGTCCTGCCACCCGGCTGGTGGCACAGGGTGGGCATCTGATCCACTGGTCCTGGGAGCCTCTGCTCCTGTTCAGAAAGGGGGGATGAGGAGTGTGGAGGGAGGCTGCCTGGCAGGGAGGCAGAAATCAGGCAAGAGCCCGGAGAAATGCCCAGGGCTCTTCCAGTGACCCAAGCTGGCAGTGCCAGCGTCCACAGCAGGAGCCGGGGCAGGAGACACAGATGGCAAATGCTTCCCGGCTCTGGCCTCATCTGATGCTCTGTCCTCGGGCACAGACAGGGCAGCCAGCTCGGGCAGAACTCTCCAGGCCACTAGGTTGGCAGGCTGTGGCTCAGGAAAGGAAGAAGCTATTAATGCAGCATCTGCTACAAGATGGGAAATCATGGAAGAAAGTGGGCTTGAAGGGCAGCCTGACACCTCGGGACCAAGTGCCAAGCTACCCGCCCCCACGTGTGCCCCCTGCCAGGGCTGGGGAAACTGTCCCCGGTGCCCTTATGGCAGGGAGACAGAGAGGGCCCCACCTCCTCTAGCCAATGGACCAAAAGCCCCCAGAGAGCCAGCAGAGGCGCCCCAGGCGAGGTTACCAAGCTGCTCTGTACCAGGCTTCTCCTTTGCCCTGCCTTCCTGATGTGAGCACCAACCCGGGGGCAGGAGCTCCAGTTGCCTTGCTGGCCCCATCACCCAGCACGGTTCCTGTCACCAGTTCCTGTAGGTGCTTAATAAAGGCTTTCTGACTGATGGGCTCGACATTGGGGTTGCAGGAGTCATGCTCTCTATCCCAGGTGATAGCCCAGAGCCATCTTAGGGACTGCTGCCTCAGAGAGGCCCTGGGCCCATCCTTCGGTCAGACTGCCAGGGTGGGACCCAAGCAGAAACCGACAGGGTACGCCATGGGGGTGGGGTGCTTCTCTGCACCCCTGGGGAGGGGACACCCAAAAGCTGTCCTAGACCTGCCTCATCTGTGGCCTCGGGCTTACTCCCTTACTTCTAAGAGCTCTTCCTGGCCGACTCACTCCATGGGAACTGATGAAACCCCAAGTGAAGTCCTGTGGAGCAGCTGGGCCAAGCTCGAGTGGAAACGGAGCCTGAGGCGCTTTCAGACTCAACAGATCCCACTTAACCTTGTCTACTTCATATTGCATTTTCATTGACTTTTGTTAAACATTTACCATTACGTCTGAATCTGTTCCAGTGTTCTCAGCAAGTCTGAACCTCTGCAATGGGGTCCCCAAAAGAGCTTTGAGGGGCACCTCCAGTTAGTGGGTTTGACTTAAATGAAGACACCCCGGAAGAGGTCAGGCAGAAGACTTAAGAGATCTGGGAGTCTTCTTGGATCTTTATCCAACTCTTTGCACTGGGAGCTCTGGATTTTGGCTATCCCATTCTTGGGAGTTTGCACTTTAGGGTTCTTTTAGGTTGTTGTTGCACTCGTTTTCCAGTCGTTCCAACTCTTTCTGACCTCATTTTGGGGTTTTCTTGGCAAATATACTGACTAGTTTGCCGTGTCCTTCTCCAGGTGAGGAAACTGAGGCAAACAGGGTCACACCGCTAGTGAGACCAGATCTGGTCTAGAGACCAGGAAGGTGATTCTTCCTGAATCCAGGCCTGGCACTCTGCACGGTGGCACTCCCTAGCTACCCTAGGTGCCCAGTAAGTTCTTCTTATTTCCCCTTGGCCCCGGGGTTCTGAAAAATCCGGCCACTTTCTTTCAAGATTTCTTGAAATAGGATGTGAATGCTCTTTTTTTGGTCACGGCATTGGCGGCTAGCCAGAGCCCATCCCTCAAAATGTCCAGAGCTGAAAAAAAAAAAAAAAAGAATCAGCCGCTAGTGGAGAGGCACCTCAGTACAAAGTACAAAGGAGAGGCAAGGGAAGTTTGTGCTCAAAAACCACAAAGGGGAGGTCAGGGAAAAACCAAAGAATGGACAGGCTTTTCCAGGAACAGGTGGGACAGGAAGCAAGAAGGGCAGGTGACTACAAGGCTGGTTTAGGCTGGTTCAGGGTTCACGGCTCAGCCAGTAAACACCAGCAGAGAGTCTGGAAGTGAACAAGACCATGGCTCATTGCAGGCTCCTGATTGGCTCCTGTCAGTAATCGGGCTTACTCTGTGCCCAGTGCACCTGCCTGGCAAGGTACTTGTAGAAAATAGAAATAAACTCGGTGTGCTTTCACAGCGTTCAGATAGCGCAGTGATTCTTACTTTTCTCTCCTCAATCTGTTCTCCAGATTGAGTAGTTTTGCGGTCTGAGACACCCAAAATTTCCTTCTAGGTTTTCAATCTTTTGACTTTATTTTAATTTTCATTGTGTCCCATGGAATGATTACATTTTATTTAGTCTACTTCTAATTTTTAGAGTCTGTAGTTTAGGTAAGGTTTTTGTAGTTCCTGTGTCAAACTATTAATTCCTTTTCTATTTCTGTCTCCCATGGTTCTCATTTCTTTTCCACTTTTTATTCTAGCTTTTTTCTCATTTATAGAAATAATTAAAACTCTCTCTCTCTCTTTTTAAACTCTTGCTTCATTTCTCCCAGGAACTCTAGCTGAATTTGTGTCCAAACTGGGTTTTTCTTTGAGCTTTTGTTTATGGTAATTTGGAATTACTCTCTTTTTCTGAGTTTTGGTCTTGTTTCTCTGCAGCACAGTAGGGTTTTTTTTTTTTTTTTGGTGGCCACGTTCTTTTTTGTTTCTTCTTAGTCAGCTTCGTAACTTTAGATTTGATGTTAGGGCTGATCCCTGGGACACTCTGGAAAGAAGGTCTGGGCCGGTCTTCCTTCCGATTTCTTGGAAGTCCTAGTGTTGGATTAAGGATGGGAGTGGACAGACACGCAGTCCAATGCAGCTGATTTGGGGCGGGGGGAAGGACCCGGAAATCTCTTCTCAAGCTGAACTGCCAATTCTCCTGGCGATGGGGCAATTCCGATGGCCTGGCCAAGTTCTTCCAGTGCTAAATACAAACTTACCTAAAAGAACTTGCCAGGGGAAGGGACTCATGGGGGGGTAGCAGAAGTGATCCAAGGACACCCTCCAGGTGTCTCCAGACAACTTTGGGGTCCACGAGAGCCATAGAATCGCCCAATATGGTGAGCCTTCATCGGGGAAGGTTCTGTGAGCCAAGCAGAATTGCAGCAGCTCAGAGATGCTCAGATTTAGAGAGCTCGCCATCCCAGCGGTTCTTGAGACGATTGAGCTCACATTGGTCTGAGCAGACCCCACTATAGCCGGGCCGTTTGGGTCGTCTCCGAAGCCCCCAGGACAAGTAACCGAGCAGGCCGACGGCCCTCCTCAAGCTCTCCCCGTCTCTGCTGCGGCTTAACGGATTGCCCAGAGACTGCTGCTGCTTTCCGGCTCGGCTCCAGATGTCCCCCCTCACTCTCTGCAGCCGGACCTTGAGAGCGCTCTCAATTTCTGAACTCACTGGGCCTTCATAAGGCCCTGCCTCTGCACACCCACACCAGGGACAACAAGCTTCTCGGTTTCCCTATCTGCTTCTGATTCATTGATTCTATCAGGAAGGTCTCCCTCTAACAAAGGCAATTACTGGGGGGGGGAGGAGCAATCAGCCGTCAATGGACCCCCCCCTCTGCCAGTCATCTAGAAAAAGTGTTCCAGGGTGGGTGTCCCAGGAGACAGCCTTTGAGACCCTTCTGGGGGGACAACAGAGGGGAGCCGTTCTTGGGTCCCGTGATCCCCCCACATGGCCTCCATGGCTCCATCTTGCCCACAAAGCTCTCCTAAAGTCTGCCTCTGGGAACGCTTCTCCCTGAGCCCTGACACTGGTGACTGGCAGCCCGGTGGGCCGTGTCGTGAAGCCGTGCTGGCTCTTTGTGAGCGTGGGAGAGAAGCCTTTCTCCCAGATGCTGCTGTTGCTACCAGACCCGTGTGTGAGTGGAGCAGAGAGGGGAGCACTGAACAGAGAAATGTGGGGGTAGCCACCTTCATCTGAGAATCGGGGGCTCCCCTGACCTTTCAGTTTAAAGAGATGATTTTTGCTTTGGTTTCATTTCACTTCTATGGACCCATGAGAGATTTCAAGGGGGGGGGAAATAGTGGATGTCTGATGCCCCTGTGGGAGTCCCTGGTGAAGGCTGGGGTGGGGGACATGGGGTCTAGCCCCCAAGAGAACACAGGCACCTCATTTCAGGGTCATGGCCCCTGCAGAAAGAAGAGCTGGTCACTTGCCTTGTTGCAATGCTGCGAAGGCCTTTGGTTTCCTTTAGAATTCTAGCTTCCGCTGTCGGGCAACAACCTCCTGGGAAGAGATTTGGAGGGCCCCCCCCTGCACCCAGGCAGAGGACTCTGGGGACTGAGGGTGGCCTTTCACCTCTTCTGTTGTTGCTTTTTTCCCTTTCTCATTTTCCCCCTTTTTTGACCTGATTTTTCTTACGCAGCAAGATCAAGGTGGAAATGGGTTTAGAATTGCCCGGGTTTAACCTAGATTGGGTTGTGCGCTGTCTAGGGATGGGAGGGCTGGGAAGGGAGGGAGGCTCTGCCAGGGTGGATGCTGAAAACTAGCTGTGCATCTACTGGTACTGTTATATTAGGATTCATTTAGAGATTGTGTGAATGTACTTGTAGCTATTATTATTGGTAACCTTTAAAAATAGAAACAGCCTCCAAGAAGCTTGTGGTTTGATGGCAGATACAACGTGGTACAAAGTAGCCCCACATAAGAGGAAGGGGCCAGGTGGCCCAGTGGAGAGTGCACTGGAGCCTCCCACTCGCCACCTGTGGGAGCTCATTTCTGGGTTAATTCCCCCATGGATGAAAAGGGGATGCCATGGTTGTCAGGATGAAAGGAAATAACGTTGGAAAAGCACTTTGCAAACCTAAAAGGGCTAACTAGCCTTATTAATTATTGATGTGATCATTTCCAAGCCACAGACGGGACATGGAAGGTACTGTCAGAGGAGGATGCCCGCAGCTGCAGGCCCAGGGGAAAGTCTCTGGTAGGAGATGGGCTTTGATGGGAGTGTGAGGAGGAAGAGGAGAAGGTCTCAGTGGCCCTCTGGGGAGCTGAGACAGGGTGCCCCTCTGGGGGGCAGAGATAGGGTGCCCTTCTGGGGAGTGAGGAAGGGCACTCCCTTGAGGAGCTGATACATGATACAAGGTGCCCCTTTGGGGGGCACAGATAGGGTGCCCTTCTGGGGGACTGACTTGGGACCTCTCTGTGTGGAAGAAGGGATCCAGACCCTCCTAGAGAAGAGGCACGTGCTGGGGGTTAGCCTCAATGTTTCCCAGACTAGTTTCCTGAGGGGTCGAAGAGCCCCAAGGCACAGTGTGAGCAGCCCCCCCCATCCTGAGCTCCCTAGGAGATGGCTCATCCCTTCCCCTGGCCACATCCCTTCCCCAGTAAGCGGCTCCCACCTACTCCCTGGGGCTGCCGGAGACCACCCAGAGCTCAGAAGCCAATCAAGCACAGCTGAGAGCTCTCACTTGGCAGGTCCCTGCATGCCCCCGCTCCCCTCCCGGTGCCCCCAGGGAGGCCCACTCAGAAGCCAGAGCATTTTTATTATCTCGGTTGCCAGGTTTCTCAGCCCCCAAGGGCTACATACCCTATAGTTTCCTGAACCCAGACAGGTCCTGACAAGGGATGTGCCCGGGGCTGGAAGAAATGCCCAGGAACTCTTCAGGCTCCCTCTCATCCCCCTCCCCTGACCACCCCCAAGGGAGGCCCTGGCCAGCAGCCTGGAGGGGAGGTCCCCCAGCTCCGTCGCCTGTGGGTCCAGCACCAAGGACAGCTCCCGGGCCAAGCTGCGTGTCCCTCCTCACTCAGTGGGTTTCTCAGGGTCCAGGTCCCAGGTCCAGGCAGCCGGAGTGAGCCAGAGAAGAGTGAAGGCCGCCGGAGGCCGAGCCCTTCACGCTCTGGGCTTCCAGGACTCTTCGGTGGCTGTGGGGACAAAGGGGTCACCCTCAGGGGGGGGAGGTGGCCAAGGACAGCATAGGACGGGCATTCTGGGAAGGGGCCCTGGGGGGGTTAGGGAGAGTGGGGGAATGAACAGGAAGAGAAGCCCCCTCCCCCTCGCTGGGACCCAAGGCACGGGGCAGCCTCTGGCCAGCACAAGAGCCCTGATGGTGGGGTCAGTCACTATGAGCCCCTTCTCTTTTCTAGCCTTCCTCAGCTTCCTCCTTTGTAAAGGGACCTGTGGCTCGTGAGCCCCGAGACCAGGGGGCCCGGGAAGCCCCAGGGCCGGGCCAGAAGGGGGGCCTGCAGACCTGGGACCGGAGGCCGGTCGTGTTCCACGTGCAGGGCAGTCACCAGGAAGCAGCCCCCGCCCAGCACTCCCACGAAGGCGCAGATGAAGAAGCTGTACTGCAGGCTTCGGACAAGCCACAGGAAGGAGTCCACGCGGGCTGCCTGCAGGGCGCTGGACACCTGCCCGAGAGAGGGAGGGCTGAGGGAACCTGGCCCAGCACGCGGGTCCCCTGGCAGGGTCTGAGGGCCCGGCTCTCCCTCCAGAGGAAACCCAAGCAATGGAGGAGCCCCGAGACTCAGCCGGGACCCTTCACTTCCCTCTGCCTGCACCGGCCATTCCCTCCCCCTTCCCCGGGACCCCCTCTTGGGGGTGTCCTTCAGGTCCCCCCTCACCCAAGCCTGCCCATCAAATCCAGGCCCATCCCTGGCTACCATGTGGGCGGCCGTTAGGGAGGCAAAGACTGGGGGAAACACCCTTGGGAAGCCTCCTACCTGCACACAGAGTAACCTCGGCCAGGTAACGTGAGGGGGAGAGCTGGCAGACCAAGGGAGAGGTCAGGGAGGGCTTCCTGCAGGAGGCACAGCGACCCCCCCTTGCTGAGCTTCTACAGGGTCTGAGGGGCGCAGCTTGGGCCCGCTCCCACTCCGGTCCTGCCGCCTGTTTCAGGAGTGAGTGCCATCCCCCAGGGATGGCAGGGACAGGTGCCCTTGTCTTGTCTCTGCCCCAGGGCATCACCACAGGGCTGGCCCCATGCATGAGTCCTTCACTTCATGCAATCAGCTGGCTTTTGGGAAAGTGTGTGAAAAGGAATCTTCAGGCTATCCTTCTCCTTTGGGGGAAGGGAGGGAAGCAAGGCAATTGGGTTCATTGACTTGTCCAATGCCCCCCCACTAGTGAGGGAGAAAAGGCGGGCAAACAGCCAGGGAACCAGCTGGCCCCACAGCAGTCATCAGAACAAACTGGCCCAAATAAAGGCCAGCTTGGCCCAGAAGAGAGAGGCTCCACATGGCTGTAACAGTCAGGAGGAGCTCTAAAGTCTGAAGAAGAGACTGAGGGGCAAGTGGAAGCACCCAAAAACACCACTGAAGGGCCCCATTTTGGGGAAAGCCAGATGACTTCTGCAGCATCTTCCAGAAAGGGCAATATTTGTATTTTGTCCCAGCCAAGTGGCTGCTATCTAAGTGTCTCTCTGTCTCTCTGTCTGTTTCTCTGTCTCTGTCTCTCTCTGTCTTTGTATCTGTGTGTCTCTCTCCCTCTATGTCTCTGTCTGTCTGTCTGTCTGTCTGTCTGTCTCTCATAGCTATCAATGACTCCCAGACAAATTCAAGTTCATCCCTCCCAAGATATAGGAACCCCTAAGGGATCTGCTTCTCACACACAGGTGGGCAGAGATTGTTAGGATGAGAATCTGGAATGAGATGAAGTGACTCCTCCTCCCTAGAATCTAGGAGAGGGCGAGGAGAGCCAGCCATGGTCCAATCTGCCCTCGAGCCTCAGGGAAGGTGAGGAAGGCTTGGTCCTCCTGGGCTAAAATTCTCCAAGAGAAGCCCATCGAGGCAGGATGGCGAGATCACAAGAATGACTTTCTCAGGATACACAGGGAAGAGTCTCCAAGGAGGAGGAGAAATGAAGCTTGTATGAAGAGACCCCCAGCTCTGGGGGTTTGTAATGCCGCCCTGGCCCGGCTCTCTCCCTGCCTGACCACTGCTGCTCGCCTTCCTCTCATGGATCTTTATCCCACCACACCATTCGCCACAAGTAGCCCTTCGGGCTTTGCCCTGGGCCCCCTTCTCCTTTGCCCCCCTTCTCCTTTGCCCCTATTATTTCTTAGGGCGATCTCTTCCCTGGGGTTCCATTAGCATCTTTAGGCAGAGGTTTCCTAGACCTGCTTGGTCAGCCCAAGTTTCTCCCCTGAGCTCCAGTCCCCATCACCAAATGTCTACAATGTCCCGTAGGTATCTCATATTCAACATGTCCAAAAGGGAGCTGCTCAGCTTTCCCCCCAACCTCCCCCACTCACCAATCCCCTTCTACGACTGAAGGCACTGCCGCCCTTTTGGCCACTCAAGCTCATTGTGGCGAATCCTCTCGTGTCTTTTTGGGTGGGCGATATCTCAGAAACCTTCTCTCCATTCCCCCAGCCATCACCCCACTTTCTGATTCCTGCGGGATTACAGCACCCTAACTCAAGTCTCTCCTCCCCACTTGGCTGCCAAAATTGGATCTTCTCCCAACTTTTCACCTCCAGCTGGGCGGAGTGCTCCATGTGCTCCATGACTCGTGAGCTCCATGGGCTCTTGCTAGCAAGTCTCACTGCTGATGTTTGAAAGAAGCCTGGAAGAGGGGCCAGGATGTCCCCCCTTGGCTTCCAAAAACACAGGTGGGAGCTGCAGAACTGAGGGAGGGGGAGATGACCAGTTGAGGCCAGAGGGCAGGAAGACCATCCTCTCACTGAAAGGTGTCCCAGAGGGGAGCCCGGGAGAATAGATGACCACTTACTGGGGGCGAGCTAGAGATTCAATGTCCCCGTGGAAGGAAAGTGCCCTTTTGCTCCTTCAAGAAGGCAAGCCCTGCCCCTCCCCGGTCCTTACCAATCCAGTGATGTAGGGGCTGCCAGCGTCTCCCAGGATGTGGCTCACAGAAATCTGCAGTGCTTCCGCGGTCCCTCGCCGGTTGGGAATGACCACAGACTGTGAGACGGAGGAGGGGAAAAGCCATTCATCAGGGGCGTCAGCAAAGCCGTCCCCAGCTCCCCTGCCTCCCCCGCCTCCCCCCAGGAGGTCGGCGCCCACATGGCCTGCCCTGGCCACTGCTGGAGGCAGAGCAGAGAAGGTGGTGAGAAGGGTTTGTCCACCTTCTGGACAAGCAGGGCTTTGATGGATGAATCACAAGAGAAGCCCGGCCCTGAGTAACTGAGGGGTCCATATGGCAGGGTGGGGATGAACATGACAGCACAAGGTCAGAGGACACCCCAAACTGGTGGCTAAGTTTAAGGGAGGAACCAGACTGGTGGGGCCAGGAAAGGGGGGGCAGATTAATGGGGCCAGACTGGTGGGGCCCTGGAAGGGGGGCAGATTAATGGGGCCAGACTGGTAGGACCTTGGAAGGGGGGCAGACTAAAGAGACTATGGCACCATAGGGCAGATCAGGGAGCACCTTGGAGTCTAGGAAAGGAGATTGGTACTGGCCCAATGGCGCCTGGGGCTCACAGTAGGCTCTCATCTGGGGGAGACACTAAGAGTGGTTGGGCTAGAGGGGAGGAGGAGGAGGAGGAGCTGGGAGTCAGGGAGCCTTGCTCCTCCTTGATGGCCTTGGACCCTGCTGGCCACTGTCTCTTCCTCAACACTCTCTTCTCCTTAGGCTTCCTTCTCCATCACACCCCAGCCCCTACCTGTGGGTCCCACCTACACCAGGCTCTGTCCTGCACCCCCTTTGCCCTCTCTTCCTCTGGGTGATCTCCTCAGTTCCCATGGATCCCTTGATCTTCCTGCTACCTGTCCTTCCCATGTCCTGCTTTCCTCTCTATACTGAGCTCCAGTCTCCAATCTCCAGTCTCAGAATTGCCTCAAACATTGGTGTTCCCACCCAGCCCCCCTCTCCATCTTCCAATTCTGTCAAGCACATGGCCCTTCCCCTCCTCACCAAGGTTGGTAACCTTGGAGACAACTTCCATTCCCCACAAGCATTCAGCTCCTCCATCTCATCAGTTCTACCTTCACGCCTCCCTGGTGTGCTGACCTAACCCAGAACGATGGGAGTTCTCTGAGGGCATGTCCCTGTGGGTCTGGCAAAAGCCTATGGACCCCTCACAATTCTATTTTTAAATGTGCTTTTAAATTTAAACACGAAATACAAATGATGGAAAAGAAAAACCAGCTCTACTAAAGGGAAGCTCCAATTTTCCCAGTCAGATTCACAGACCTCCTGAAATCTGTCCAGAGACCCATGGGTAAGAAGAGTGTATGATGCTGGAAGGTGGATCTCAAGCTGAGCACTCGAAGAGCTAGAAACCTTGGCTCCCAGATGATCAAAGCCTTTCCCTTGTCCCCTGGGACTGAACTCAGTGCCCCCAAATGCCCGTCTCCCACCTGGTCTTGCCCATGCTCTGCTCCAGAGGATCCCACAGACCCTTTGGCAAAGTGAGCTTCCTTGGAACTATTATCTCCCATTTAATAAATGGATGGACTTAAGTGTCCCTATTAGGAGGTCTCATATTTGAAGTTCAAATGCTAAGCTCCTGAACAGGACCCATCTCTGCTCCCAGGGCTTCCCACCAACCATCCCTCACCTCCCTCCCCAGTAACCAAAGCTAGGTGTGGAGGCTGGAATCAGAAAGAAGGGGGAAGAATAAGCCCAGGAAGGCCGGCCGCACCTTAAAGGTGGGGCAGGGTCAGAAATGTCTCTGGGTGACACCGACAATGCAAGTTTGGGGACCATCGGGCTCTGTCTGAAGGGGGGGGAGTCTAATCCCCTTTCCTGAGAAAGGAAGGCCCAAGGAGGAGGAGGCCTTTTCCTAGCCCCCAAGGAGAGTGCCCCTGCTGAGCCCCACACCAAGCAGCCTGGCAGCAGGAGCTGCCCCTTGGACATTTAGGGTTAGGGTTAGGGTTAGAGTCACCCCGGCCGCCCTGAACCTTCCACTCTCCCCCAGGGGCTAGCAGACCTTGATGGCACTGGGCGGTCTGCAAGCAGAGTTGGGGCGGGTCTGTGGCTGCTAACAGAAGAAAGTCTCTGGCAGGGCCCTAACCTACGATCCGGCCCTCCCTTTGCCCCAGGCTCCATTCGGGCAGCCCCAAGCTCATCCCGCTGCAGAGAGAGCTTGCCTGAAGCTGCCGCGTTAATCCCTTCCCTCCCGGGCTCAGGGGTGGCCCGAAGCTCCCTCTTCCGGGAAGGAAGCTCCTCTCTTTCCTTGCCAAAGGGCCCTGGGCAGGTCTGCGGAAAAACAGCTTCTCAGAGGTTGCCGGCCCAAAGCGCGTGGCTGCGCGCGTGGGAGGTGAGAGCTCGGCCCCCCTCCCCACTCGCAACGAGCCATCTCCTGCAGGTCAGCGCCACAGGAAGGGCGAAGAAGCGGCTCCTCCTCAGACACCCCAGCCCCCCCTGCTCTGTCGCCAGCCGACGGGTGCTAATTACACAGCCGTGAAATAACAGCTTGAAAAACAAGGTGAGCACCGAGTCGGGGAATGGAAACGCGCTCTGGATAATTACGTGGGGCGAGGACGTGGGGAGGAGGGGAGCCTCCGGACGGAGCCCCTGCGGGAAGGCGCGCGCCGGGAGGGGCGAGGCCCACTGGGGACAGCGTGTTCTGTCGCATCCCGCGCCTCCACAGCTCGGGAGCGCTCCGGGGGGGGTCAGATTCGCAGCACGACAAAGCACAGTCACTCACACGGCCCCCTGAGACAGGCCGCTGCTGCTTCCAGGGGCGGGAAGCACATCTCCCTGCGTGATAATTAAGGAGAAGCACAGGGGCTCCGAGCTGAAAGACGCGCTTGGAGATCATCTCCTCAGTCTGGTCTCTTGTCTGATCCAAGAACTGGCGCAGCTCAGAGCTGGAAGTGAGAGGAACCTCCCGGGCTGATGGAGTACCTTCACCTTACAGGGGACAGTGCCCAGCCCAGGGAAACGGTCCAGGGCCAGCACCTGCGGATTCTTTGAGGTGGAAGGCTTCCGGCAGCCTCTTTCTACAAGGGGACCCCAGAGCCAAAAGCTCTGGCCAAGAACTGGAGATCTGTGTTCTACCCTAGGGAGAGACCATGGGGGGCCCAGGCTGCAAAGTCCACTTTCAGCACCTCCTCCCTGTCTGCCTTTTGCCAAAGCCACACCATTGCCTGGACCTCAGTTTCCTCCAGGGGAATTCATAGGTTTTCTCCCCCAGCTGATGACTAAGGGTAGAGTGGGTTGATCACAGCTGGCCTGGACTTCTGGCACCGATGGAGTACTGAGACCTGGGAGTGTCCTCAGCCACTGGCCAGGTGTGAGCCAACCCAGATGGAAGAGCTTTGGGGCTCTGGGCTTTGGAGAGGAGGCATCTTGTGGGGGGGAGGCAGGATCTCTGGAGAGGAGAGAACTTAACTTCTCCACCCTCAGAGGAGAAAGAGCCCTTCCTTGATCACTCTGCCTCCCTTCTAAGGATAATTATTATAAACTCCAAGTTCTGGAGCAAGTTTACAGAAACAACTCCTCCAGCAGTCCATGATAGACGTGCCCAAATTCTCATTTTACAGCTGAGGACACTGAGATCAAGGGATTTAAATGAATCTCAGCATTTGAAGGGTCCTCGGGGAGATCCAGTCCAAATTGTAGCTGAACAAGACACTCCTGCAACATTTCTGATTTCCAGTCCTGCTTGAAGACTGCCACTGCATGTGGCTTGCGCCCTCCTGAAGCAGCCTATTCCAGTTCTGCACAGCTCTGCTTGAAAGCAAGTTTTCCTGACATTCACTGAGTCCTTCCTTGCTTCACTTCCCCCATTGTTCCTGATTCTGTCTCTCTGGGGACAGCAGAATAAATCAATCTAATCCCTCCTCTTAATTTTATAGTCTTTCAAATACCCAAAGACACCTGTGATGGACCCTCAATCTTCTCCAGACTAAATGCACTCACTACCTTTGATTCTCAAATAACATAGAATCAAAGTCTTTCCCTCAGAATCTAGAACAGTAATTTTCTCTTCTTTGTTTCAAACATTTTGAGTTTTTTCCAATTACATGTAAAATATCTTTCATTTTTGTTTTTTAAGAGTGTAAGTTCCAAATTCTTTCCCTCCCTCTCCCCCATTTCTCCTCATTGAGAAGGCAAGCAATTTGGTACAGGTTGTACTTGTGCAGTCATGAAAAACATTTTCATAATAGTCATGTTGTGAAAGAAAACATAGATCAAAAAGAAAGAAAGAAAAAGGAAAGCAAAAAAAAAAAAAAACCAAAACCCCAATAATCTGCTTTGATCTGCAGTGCACTTTATCAGTTCTTTTATGGGGTGGATAGCACTTTCTCCTGAGTACTTTGAAATTGTCTTGGATCATTGTATTGTTAAGATTAAGTAGATCCCTCACAACTGATCTTTGTACATTACTTCCTACATAAAATGTTCTCTTGGTTCTACTTACTTCATTTTGCATCAGCCCCTGTACACCTTTCCAAGATTTTCCAAAAAACCAACCTGCTTGCTATCTCTTCCAGCATAGTAGTATTCCATCAAGTCCTCCTCCACAACTGGTTCAGCCATTCCCCAATTGATGGGCATCCCCTCAGTTTCCAGTTCTTTGCCGCCACAAAAAGAACTGCTATAAATAAATAAATATGTATGTATATATGTATACACATCCTTTCCTTTCCTTAAAAAATCTCTTTGGGATAGAGGCCTGGCAGTGATTATATATATATATATATATTGGATTAAAGGGTAGCCACAGATTTATAGACCTTTGGGTGTAGCCCCAAATTGCTCGAGGAGGATGATTTTCAAGGTCTGTTATGTCCCTGTCTCTGCCCTGCCTGGGACCAATCCATGGATTTCTAGGCAAGGATGAAAGGTGTCTCTGAGAATCCCTGGTCTCCTTTGAAGCTTGCCTCAAATCTACCTTCTTCGTAGTCCTTTCCCTATTGTTAGTTGGCCTTTAAGGCCAACTTGTATGCTATTAGCAGATTGCCTCTGCCATTAGGCTGTGAGCTTCCTTTTAGCCTGGCTTTGTATCCCCAGTACTTAGCATAGAGTATTTTTTTTTAATTAAAGCTTTTTAATTACAAAACATCCGCATGGATAATTTTTCACCATTGACCCTTGAAAAACCTTCTGTTCCAAAATTTTCCCTCCTTCCCCCCACCCCTCCCCTAGATGGCAGGAAATCTAATGCTAATTATGTTAATATATGTTAAATCCAATATATGTGTACATATTTATACAGTTGTCTCGCTAGCATAGAGTCTTGCACACAGTAAGCACTCCATACGTGCATGTTGCCTGACTGAGTTAGAAAGAGACTACTTCTATGGGATACAAGGAAATTCTGGTCCTACCAGTGGGTTTTGTTGATCCCAAATACAGGAAATACTGACTGGATGTTTTAAACCTGACGTGGGAGTGTGAGTACGATCATACCCACTTTACAAATGAGGAAATTGATCTGCCAACGTCTGGGCTGAATGACTCAGCCAGGATGACACAGTAAATGTCAGAGCCAGGTTCAACCTCAGGTCTGGTAAGAAGAATGTGCCTTCTCCTCCTCCACATTGCCTACACTGCCTTTCCAGCTCTCATCTGACAGGAGGACAGAAGCTGTATCAATAAACCAACAAACATTTATTAAGCATCTACTGTCTACCAGGCACTGTGCTGGTGATCTAAAGGCAAAACACAGCCCCCACCCTCAAGATATTCCCAGGGTCATGAGGGAGATCTCATACAAACAATTATGTCCAAACGAGAGCCACGCTCTGTTGGTGCTGTGTGGTTGGTCAGCCATTTTCAATCATGTGTGACACTGTGTGGCCCCATTGACATTTTCTTGGCAAAGGTGCTGGAGATATACGAAACTGAGGCAAATAGGGTTTGGTGACTTGCCCAGGGCCACACAGCGAGTGTCTGAAGCCAGCTTTGAACTCAGGAAGATAAGTCTTCCAGATACTGGCACCTTACGCACTCCAGTGCCTCCCAGTCACCCAATAGATTTTGGGTGTGGAAAGCAACCTGACCTAGAAAACGCTAGCATTGCGGCACGCAAGGGGACAGACTTTGGACACAAAGCCGGAAGGCAGAGCAAGGAGAGCACTCCAGACTCTGAGGGTCCAGATAGGAGATGGGGGGCATTTGTGAGCCCCTGTGGAGAGGAGCAAGGGGTGTAGAAGCTGGGGAGGTGAGAGGGGACCAGGGGATGAAGGTCTTTGAATGCCAGCCAGAGCATTCTGTGTTTGATCTTGGGAGGGGAAGGACTTTGGGAGGCGGGGAGGACATGCCCTGGCACTTCTGTGGAAGAAATCTGTCTACAGGACCCAGACATTGCTGCCAGAGCTGCTGCTGCTGCTAATGATGCTGGTTCTCATGCAGCTAACAACCCAGAGCAGAAGCTTCCTCTCACGGTCCCTGGCACCCCAGGTTCCATCTGCCGGGCAGTCAATCAGAAGGTGCTCCTGTGACATTAAAGCTTAGCTGCTCATCCTAACTTAGATGCATAAGGAGGAACCCACTTAGCGCAGCCCTCATGATCCCCCACAGTCAGAAGAGTCTGGGTTCCAGTCCCCCTGACACCACCTGAATGTGGGACCCTGAAAGTCGCTTCACTCTCAGCACCACGGACAGTGCTCCAAGCCTACAAACTGAAGAGTCAGGGTCAGCCTACCATAGCAGAGGGGGTTCACCAATGAAATCACTGGTCTACCCTCTCCCCACCAATGCCTGAGGACAGGCTCCAGGCCAGATCTGGGGCTCCTGATTTTCTCTCTCTCCAAAGTCCCAGTGTCCCATGCGCTGGAAGGTCAGCTTTTCATCCTTGTTCTGCCCCAAACTCCCTGCTGGTCCTGGGGAAGTCATTTACCATGTCCATGCCTGCTGCTAACTTTCTGTGGGGTCTTGGGCATCCTCCTCTGTGAAATGGAGGGGCCGCAGAATGGCCTTTCCATCTCTTGGATTCCCATCGTCCCATCATGCCCTGGTTCTAGGGTTCTATACTCCCTTGCTCCTCCCATCCTATGGTTTTAAGTTCTCAGAGCCTTTGGTCCTCGGGTTCCATGTTTCTGGGACTCCCCACCTGTGAGCGTGACTCTCACAGTCCCATGAAACACCAAGCCCACATGAGTTTATACACTGGTGGAAGCGCAGCCATGATGTGCACCGCAACCACAGCCCAGATGTGCGCCACAACCACAGCCCAGATGTGCACCCAGTGTCGACAACTGGGCACAGGACAAAGGGGAAGGACAGAATCATTAACTCCGCTTAGCAAGGAGGTGTCACCTCCACAGCTCAGATGCTAATAGCTGCAAGTTGTTAATGGCGCTAATGTAGCAGGTTGTTAATGGTGTTAATTTTGTGCTAACATATGCAGGCAAATCCTGCTGCTGCTTCTGCACTGTACCATCGGCCCTGGCTCGTGCAAAGGAACGCTCGGCCGCTGGAAAACTGGGCAAGTTTAGGACTTCCTCCAGAGGAGCTGAGTCTGGACTTAAATCTCAGCATCCTGGGATCTCAGTGTTAGAAGGACCCTGGCGGTTACCAAGTCAAGGGCAGACCAGAGCAAGATTCCCCTCCACAAGCTGCTCAACAAGTGGTCACAGAGTGGTCACTGGCAGCCATCTGTGCCGTATGACCCTGAACAAGTCCCTTCATTTCCCTGAACCTGTTTCCTCACTGGTAAAACAGGGACAATGGTGCCCAGAGTACTGCAAAGTAGTTGGAAGGACCAAACCAAATGACTCTGTAAGACACTTTGTCCACCTTAGAATGCCACGGGATGCCCAGGATGACTTGATGGCACTGAGGAGAGCCATCCCTGCCCCCCGCCTAAGGCAGTCTGTTCCCCTTTGGGGAACTATTGGATTATGGACATGTTTGTCCTGACCAGAAGGCTCAGTTGCCCTCTGCTGCTTCTCCCTTTGTTCCCGCTTCTGCCTTCCACAGCCAAACACTACACAACCGATTCTCCTCTGGAACGTCCTTCAGATAGTCAGACAAATAGCATTCTCAAGTGGGTTCTCAAGCAGAGCTTCTCCCCCTCCAAGACCACCAGACCTCCTCATGGATCCTGCCACCCTCCCCCCTCCCGAAATAGAGAGCAGTCGATTTTTAAAAATTCATGTCTAAGACTTAAAAAAAAAAAAACAAACCCTATTAAATTTCATTTACTTCTAGATTCAGATCATCAGCTCGGCTTATCAGGAGCGAGCCTCCCAAACCTTCCTTTCTCTGGATAAAACCTTATTCCTTCAACAACTCCTCACATGGCCTGTTTTAAGTCTCTCTAGCACCTGGGGCATTCTCCTTTGCACATAGTTCAGTTCAGAATGACCTTCCTAAGACAAGAAACTGGAGACAGGGTGGCTGCCCGTCCCGTGGGGAATGGCGGAGCGACTTATGGTACATGAATGTCATGGGATATGATTGTTCTGTAAGAAACAACCAGCAGGACGACTTCAGAGAGGCCTGGACTGATGCTGAGTGAAATCAGCAGAACCAGGAGATCATTATACACGGCAACAAGAAGACTATATGACGATCAATTCTGATGGACGTGGCTCTCTCCCACAATGAGGTGATTCAAATGAGTTCCAATGATCTCATGATAAAGAGAGCCATCTGCACCCAGAGAGAGGCCTGTGGGAACTGAGGGTGGATCACAACACAACATTCTCACTCTTTTTCTTGTTGTCATTTGCATTTTGTTTTCTTTCTCATTTTCCCCTTTTTGATCTGATTTTTCTTGTGCAGCAAAAGAATAGTACATATATGTTCACACATATTGGATTTACCATATATTTTAGCATGTGTAACATGTATTGCCATCTAATGGATGGGGTGGGGGAAGGAGGGGAAAATTTGGAACACAAGGCTCTGCAAGGGTCAATGTTGGCAAATTATCCATGAATATGTTTGGAAAAGAAAAAGCTTTAATAATAAGAGAAAGAAAATGGAAAAACGATGTGGGCCCGAGTGTTCTCCAGATGTGGTCTGATGGGGCAGAGACCATCAGATCAGAGCTATAATTAGGGGTGCCAGAAGAGACACACAGAGCAAATGACAGGATCACGAGTGCCAGGACCAGGAGGAGGCAGCCTCCTGCAGGGGCTTAAACAGAAGGAAACGTCCTTTGTTACCTTGACCACAATCCTGGTGCTTCCAGGCAAAATGAGTTACTGGGAGGATGAAAATCTAGGCCGGACAAGGTGCCAGGACCCGGGAAGGGCATGATTTCAGTGTCCGGCCCTCCAGATGAGACCCCCCCCCTACACTCATCCGTCTGCTGTGGCCTCTTGGGAGGGTTGCCTGGAGAGTGCTGTGCTGAATGGGAGCAGAAAACTGCCTTGTCATGTGGAGACTAAAGCGAATGGTTTTTAAGCTAATGTTTTATCCACGATGACTGTCAGCTTTCCACAACATGCAAACAGTGGAGTGGACTAAGTCGAGAAAAACATTTAGGCATCGAATTAAGATGAAAGGATCTGACAGCGCAGTCCATCAAAGTCTCTTAAAACGGATTTATGTTCCAGGGAGCATTGCATTTATTTCAAAGCCAGAGCTAAATTAACTTTTCCTAATGGTGTAAGAGCTTTAGTGAGCCAAGGACCGAAGTTTTCTCTAAGCAATATTCCAAAGCAACTATTAACAAATAATATGGCAAATAAATAACAAACCCCCACATTCTCCGTCCAACCGATGCCCCCAAGTCCAACCTTCCTCCTTGGACTTATTGGTCTCATCTCTGGGGCACCTGGCAGGCCTGCCCCCCTCGGGGGTTTTACGTGATGTATTGGGGAGGCGTCATCATAAGGGAATGCACAGAGTTGGCTGGTTCTGGTATTGATACAAGGCTTCTAAGTCTGGCCGGTCTAAGTGCCAGCTGGGAACCCTGGACAGCGCACACAGCTCCCCTTTTCCAGACACTGATTCTAGAACAGAGAACCCTGACTTTCTTACTTGTCTCATTGGATTCTCAAAGAGAGCTTCTACTCCTCCAAGACCACCAGATCTTCTTCATGTGTCCAGCCCCCCCTTGCCCCTCCCAAGAGGGAGGGTAATTGATTTTTTAACATTCGTGTCTAGGATTGATTAAAAACCTCTATTAGATTTCACTTAATTATAGATTCAGATCATCAGCTCAGTTTATCAAGGCCATTATGAGTCTGACAAGCAACCCAAGTCTGGCTGCCAGCTTCCTTCCCTTAGCAGACGTCACCAGCTTGCTCTCTCTGACTTCAGCCAGTCTCTGCTTGGGTTTCTCTCTAAGTAGCAGGGCACCGCCCAGGGCACGGGCTCCCCACTGCTCCTGGAAGTCTTTTCAGTCGCTAAGACGAGTTTGTGGAGGGCTGGAAGTACACCTATGGGTACCTGTCAATCATTCTAGTTTTACATGTTCTGAACAGGATGTCCTTTTCCCCAGTAAGGAAAGGGAAAGCCCCACGCCAGTTAAGGGAAGAGTCCCCTGGCGTTGCCATACTGTTACCCCTGGCAGAGCTCCCTCCTGGCCTGGCGTTTCCTCCTTTTGGTGATTTGAATGAATGGCCTCTAGGAGGTCCCCTCTCAGCCTTCTTCAGAGGCCCTCGGGACACCCCATCCCAGGGCTGAGCGCTCCTTGGTGCCCGTCCTCGGCCACCGCCCCATGCTTGCACTCGCCTTCGACTCCGCTTCTCCAAGTCCCTGTTGGCCAAGGAGTTCTGTCCTCCGCAGCCTCATGCGGGACTCCATGGAGAAGCGATTCTTCAGCGCCCACTCTGGGAGCGGCACTGAGCCACCAGCCTCCATCCTGCCCTTGGCCTCTGCCTTGCCCGACCCTCCTGCAATCGCGCCCCAGCCCCAGCTGCTCCTGAGCATCTGTGTTTGTTAGAGACAATCATAAACCACGCTGACAGCTCATTACTGCACACTCTGCTGGTCCCTTCTCGCCGGCCAACGAGCCGTTCCCTCCGCTCTCTCCAGTGGGTCTCGGATCTTTTCCCTCGGTCCCCACGGTCGCCCCGTCACTGGGAGCGGAGCCTGCACTCTCAGGAGTCCCTCCACAGCCAGGTGCAGGGGCTGGCTGGTCCTCCCTCTCCCAGCCTTCTCTGATCCCCTCCCCTCTCCAGCCTCTCTGTCCCTGCCCTCTCAAGGACTCGCTCCCCTGCGAAGATGGCATCCAAAGCAGCTGTCCTCCAGCAGGCTCCCTTCCTCCTCCCAGGCGTGCCAGCCTGCCAGCCTGCCAACCTGCCTGCCTAAAAATAGAAGCACACAGACACATCTACACCTGGGCCAAACCCCGGGGAGGGGAGGCCGGGGGACAGAGGGCAGAGCCCTGCTGGCCGGCCACTCCTGCTGCTCGCTTGCTGGGGCCGCAGTGCCCTGGGTCCTGCCCACTCTGGCCTTCTCAGCTGAGGTCCTGGCAGGGACGGCGCTCAGGAGGGGCTGCTTTCTCTACCTAGAAGTGCCTCCTGGGACCCTCCCCAGACAAGAGCTAGCTGCCTGCTCCGCTATTTCATGACCGGAGTGAGTGGGAGCCAAGACTCGCTAGAACAGTCCCCCGTGGCACTGACAAAGACATCCCCAGAGAGGGGCTGAGCCCGGCCGCCATGAGGGGCCACCTACTCTCTGGAGTGAGTCAGCGGCCTTCTGGAGAGAACCAAGCCCAAGCCCGCTGTTCTCAGTGAGTGGGGGAGCCTCCCGGCCCCCCGAGAGTCAAGCCAGCCCCCATCTCTTCCTGGGGGAGACTGGAGGGCTCCTTTGTGAGCCAACAATGAGATCTCTGAAGGACACGGGGCTGTCCTTGAGCAAGCAGATGGTGGACGGGGCAGCCCCGCCTTGAAGCCCCCCGCCCACTTGGCTCCCTCACACTCTGCCCCAAGCCAGGATTGGGGGGGGGCGTCCTTGGAGAAGACTGGCAGATCCTCCCCCAGATTTCCACTGAGGGGTGACCAAGGAGAGATGGGCTTTGATGTGGGGTTCTGGGCTCCAGCCAGACAGCTCACTCTTGGAGTGCCAAGATGGAGGGATGATCCAGTTGCAGGTGGCACCTTGGAAGGCAGCCTGGAGTCAGACCATCAGGAATAGTGGGAAGTAAGGGCAGAAGGGTGCCATGCAGGGGGCCTGGGCACGGGGCAGATGGGAAGGGGGCGCCGCTGCTCCTGGGAGAAATCCCCCTGTGCCACATGAACACGAAGTTGGAGGCGGGCACTGAGGGGCTCACCATGCAGGGCAGGGGATTCTCCGGGCTGGAAGTTCCTCCGCACTGGCTCTCCGCATCTCGATGCTCCGGGTCCTGCCCCCAGGAGCCAAGCAGAGCAACACCGGCCGTCCCTGTTGCTGAAACAGCGGGCCTCCGCCGGGCCTCCAGATGGCTCCCTGGACGGGACTGGCCCTGGCTGAGGGGCTGACTCTCACTGGGTAACCTTCGGCAGAGCCCCTCGCTCTCCTCTACAGACCTGGGCCATCTTGGGGGGCTCCAAGCGTGGGATCATGATTCCGAACTCCTGAGGAGTCTCCCGGCCTCCCGGCCTCCATTCTTTCTACCCCAGGCAGGCAGTCCTCCAGGGAGTGTGTCTGCTGTCTGCAGCTGGATAACGGCCATGGGCTTGGGAGGGCTGGCCTGGAGCTGCCGACCTGCTGAGCCCAAGGGTGCGGAGAGCCTCCCCCCCCGCTGGCACGGGTGCCCCCCAGCCTCCATTTCTTAAGTCTTTCTCTTTTAAAGCTGGTTTTCCAAGATAAATGGGGTTCGCCCATGTGTGCATTACCATTTGTGCACAAATGCACTGGGGGAGGGGAGGGGAATCTGAGCAAGAGAGATTGATCTTTGCTTAAAGTGTGACACACTCACACTCACACTCACACACACTCACACACTCACACTCACCAAAGACCCTTTTCTGTGCCCGGGGGCTCAAACTGAATAAAGAGAATTATTGAGTGACTTTTCTAAGTTCTTGGAGCAGGCGGAAAGCAGACGGCCCGAGGCTTTCTAGTCAGAAGGGGCAGCTCTGGGGGGCGGGAGCTGGTCCCAAAAGAGACCCGGGGCTCGAGGGGAAAGTGCCCAAAGGGGGGGCAGTGGGGAGTAAGGGGGGGCTGGGGGGGGGGAAGGGCTGGTGCCCCTCCCCCCCGACCGCAGCAACAGCTCGCGCCCCCAGCTGATATCTCGGCTGGATGAGGAGAAAGACCCTGGGCCGTGGCCGCTGTCCAGCACTGCCCAGCCCCCACTGGAGGACCAGGCTCTGCTGCGGGGCTTCTGGGGCAGCCCCCGGGTTCTAGACCGCCCTGCAGTCAGCCCGGAGCAGCTCCAAAGCTGCCTCCTCACCCCGTCCCCTGGCTCTTCCCGACTAGGGCTGGACTTCAGAAACCTGCTCAGCCGGCTCCCTCCTCCCCCTGGCGCCGGGAGCCCCTCGTGGCCTGAGGCGGAGGTAAGACCCCAGATTCTTGATAGCACGGGGAGGGGCACTGACCGAAAGGGCTTGGATTCGTTTAACCAATCAGAAGCCGCGCTAGCGCTGCAGGCAGGCGGGGCGGCGCCCTGCCCGATCCCCCCAAGAGCTTTGTGCGGGGGGGGGGGGGGGCGAGGAAGGGGCGGGGGGGCGGCTGAGGGGGTGCTGGCCGAATTTCCCACGGAAGTCCTGGCGCAGACAGAACTCTCTGGGTACCCCCCAGGCTACGTGCCCGGGGCCGCTTCTCTCCTGTAAAGGAGCCTGGGGGACCCCGCCTTCAGCAGCCCCTCTTAGGGCCGGTCCTTGCTAAGCCCGCCATGGCTCGCTCCCCGGGAGCTCACCCTGCCGATCATCGGCATAATCGGAGCCTCCCTGCCTCCAGATTGGGGGAAGTCGGAGCCTACAAACTGCTTTGAGACGGCGCAACTGACCCGAACCCAGTCCCGTGCCCCAGCATTGGCCCATACAGGGAGAAGCTCAGAGCCCAGATATTTGGGGTTGAGCACGCCTGCACCCCAACTCCGACCAGAAGCACCGTTTGTGGAAAGGCCCGGACCCTCTGTGGTGTTCATTCCCGGCCTGGCCTGGCTCTGTTCCTGACTTTTGTGGGGGGTCTCCCCCTCCCATCAGACTGGAAGCTCCCTGAGAACCTGCCTTTCTTTTTGCTTCGCACAGTGCCTGGCAAATAATAAACACTTTTCTCTCCTTTCCTTTTCTTCCTTCCTCCCTCCCTCCCTCTTTCCTTCCTTCCTTCCTTGTTTCCTTCCTTCCTTCCTTCCTTGTTTCCTTCCTTCCTTCCTTCCTTCCTTCCTTCCTTCCTTCCTTCCTTCCTTCCTTCCTTCCTTCCTTCCTTCCTTCCTTCCTTCTTCCCTCCCTGAGCTGAGGGTCATCAAAGGAACACAGGATTAGAACTAGAAAGCACCAACTCCGGCCTCTGTTGACCTCCAATAGTTTCCACTATGTCTACACTATGAACTCCCAGAAGGCAGAGGCGGCTGCAACTCCCAGAAAATAGCCAGTGCAGACCAGTGACGGATGCACTGACCAAGGCAAAGGGGCCCAGACCAGCTCCAGTGAGACAGCACGGTCACTCCAGGAAGCCTGGCAAGGAGTGAGAGCTGGCACTGGGCCAGCCTCCATAGCAACTGCCAGGACTTGGACCTCCTGCCTTCCCCCTGTGCCCAGCCAGGGCTGGGTCCCGCGCCACTCCCTCACCTGTAACATTATGTCCAGGACCCACAACCCGCATGTGTCAACCCCCTGGAGGAGCCAGCCTGGCCATTGGCTGCTCTTTCCCCCCCTCCCCAGGTACAGCCCCTGAAGACCCAGGCTGACTTACCAGCAGGATGTCGGTGACAATGGCCCAGTTGAAAGAGAGAAAGAGCTCTCCGAGGGCGAGGAAGACCTGCAGAGAGGAAAGCTACCATCATTTCAGCCCTTTGTCCACAGGAGAAACCCCTGCCCTTGTATGGGTCTCTTCACTGGCACAGACTGTGGGACCTTGGACAGGGCCCTGCCCACTCCAGCCGGCTCTGAGCCCACTCAGGTTCGGGAGGGAAGTTAGGGTCATCCTAGTCCAGGACCCTAACTTGGGCCTGAGAGCCTCGGAGGCCTCCCCCCTTTCCTGCATCTCTAAGCCAGTGAGAAAGCAGGGAGCGACCCACTGCTGCCCCACCTCCTGAGACAGCCCCCAGCCCTTGCCCCCTCCCGCCCCATCCTCCACCTCCTTGGTCCCACTGAGGTTTCCCAGGCCACCCCCCCACTCTTCCTTCTCCTCCTCCCCTAAAAAGCAAACTATTTCCTTGTCCATCTGTGGGAGGCTCTGAGCAGCCCCCCCAGCTGTGCCCATGGGCTCCGAGAGGTCAGAAGTCAGCCCGGTTTCCCCACTGCCTAGAGGAGGCCCCTGAGGTTGGAGGAGGATTTGTTGTCAGTGTTTCTAGCGTGCATTTACAAAGCGCCATGGGGGTACAAAATGCCTCACAGAGATTGCCCTCTGGCCTTCCCAACAAGCTCAGGAGGGAGAAGCTGCCATTATGCCCCTTTTACAGATGAGCTCACTGAGGCAGGACAGGAGCCAAGGACAGGGCTGGGGCTCTTCCTCCATGACACACTGCAGGGAGTGGCCCCCACATTCTTCCCAGTAGCCACAAGGGCGGAGATCCTTTGTCCTCTGTCCCTGGGGGGCGGACTGGCTTTTCCAGAACGTCTGTCACTGAGAGCCCGGTCTTGGCCAACACGGGATGGGTGAGGCCCTGAAGTAACAAGACGGGTTTTCCAGGGTCCTTCTCGGGCCCGCAGGACAAAGGTGGGTCTTGGGCAAACATCCGAGATGTTGCAGCATCCCTGGGACCGGAGCCGAGCCTCCCCGAGAAAAATGGAGGAGGAGCTCCCAAAGGAAAGGGCTGGGGAGAGCGTGGTCCCTCCTCCACGGGGGCAGCCTGGACTGCCCATATTCTGGCCCCCTACGCCGGGCACAGTGCCCCACACAGCGGGGCTCATCCGTGCCATCTCAGGCGCACCAGATGTCTTCTTGAAGCCTTTCCCAGGGGCTGGGGGGCTCTGGCCACATGGCCCCCCCCCCCAAGGCGCCAGAGTCACTGGTACAAGGGGCTGCTTTCTCGGCTGCCATGCTGCTCTCTTTCCCAGGGATTGCACTCCTTGCCCCGCGTTTTGCCGCCGTTGGGCCCCGTCCCTGGGGGAGCATTAGTTTTTGTCAGGGGTCCCCGGAAAGGCTTTGAAATCCCTGCACTCATCCAGCTCCTCTCCACTCTCCCATCAGTCTCTGTGCCCAGGTCGTTGTCCGCCAGGGGAGCCTCTCTCCCGGCTAGCCCTGAGGACTGTCCACCCCACTGGTCATCCTGGGCCCCCAGAGGACGCTCTCCATCTGCCCGGACATGCCGGGGGAGTCTCTGCCGCCTTGGACTTGATGGGGTCTGCGCAGGAGAGCACGCACCCAGGGAATCCGCTTCCATGGGGACTTTCCAGGCAGTACCAGGCCGTGTGGTCGGGACAGAGCCAGCCCAACCACACGCCCGCCATCCCTGAGGTGACCGAGCGAGAATGGCGTCCTCTCCGTCCTGGTGCCTGTCGAGGAGTCTTAGGTGATGTGGCCAAGAGACTCCTCGGAGCAGTCTCGAGGCTGTTGTGTAAAGGGGGGGGTCCTGTGTCCCACCTTCCTGGTTAGCTGCAGTGACCAGAGACGAGGGGGCAGGAGAACGGGGAAAGGTCTGTCCACCAGTTGGCCCCTGAGATGCAGGGTCGGAGGTGCCGTGAGCAAAGGCGTGGAGAACAGGGGGCACACGGCCTGGAAGGTGGAGGGTGGGAAAGGAAGGGGGCACATGAAAATGGGCGGTGGGGGCCGAGCCTTTAGAACCGGAAATAAGGGCGTCTCCACGGCACACAGACCAAGGAGCACGTGGGCAGACAGCCGCAATGCCGCTTTCAGCCCAGAGACCCCTGCCAAGGGAAAGGTGAGGAGTGGGACTGACCCAGCGGCCATCTCCGGCCTTCACTCCAGGCCAGGGTCTGCCCACCTGCGGCCTGCTCGCTCCCCGAGCCAGCCCGCTGCCATCCCTCAGATCCTGGCTCACTCTGAGCCCTGGGGGCCCTTTGACAGGGCAGGCGCAGGCCCAGCTGCTTCTCATCCGTGGACTAAGAGCAGTGCATCCGGCCCTCGGTCCCAGTAGGAGGCGGAGGAGACGTCAGAGCAGGCCTTTGTAGCCCCTGCTGCGTGCCAACTTTTGCAGGTCGTCCCACGTGATCTTTGGGAGGTAGGTGCTATTATGTCCCCATTTCACAGATAAGGAAACGGAGGCAAACATGGTGAAATGGCTTGCCAGGGGCCACACAGCTAGTCAGGGTCTGGGGCTGGATTTAAACTCAAGTATTCCCATCCACTTTGCCACCAGCTGCCCACAAAGAAGGATGCCCACTCGGGGATCCCCTCATTAGGCGTGGCAGCAGCACCCCTGCACACCTCGGCTCTGTCCCCACTCTTCCTCTCTGTTGGGCACCACCCGGGAAAAAGAAAATAAAAGCCTCTTCTGCCCTAAAATCTGCTGCAGAAAAGCAATCCTGCCTTCTAGGCACTGTGGGACTGAAGGAGAGGCTGGGCACAAATGGGCAGACGCTGCCATCTTCCCTCCAATAGCTCATTTCCTCTGTCAGCTGGCCACTGCAGTGTGCCCAGGTGCCCGCACAGCTCATGGGGAGCCAGTGAATGGATGAGGAGCAGAGCATGCCAGGGCCATTGCCAGGCCTGCCCACAGCTCTTAATTGAGGGAGCGGGTGCCAAGCAAGTCAAGGGCACAGCACGACTCCGGTGCCAGTCTCCAGCCCGAGACATGGGGGGTTTGGCTCGCGCATTAAGTGAGTTATTCTTCTCATCCTGGAATACAAGTCTCCTTCTGGATAACCCTGGGAGGTGGGGGACCCGGGCTTTCGCAGTCCCATTTACAGAGAGGAAAACTGAGGCTCTGAACAGGATGTGGCCTTGGAAGGACGGGCCATCACATGGTCATATCAGTCCAACAAGGAATCCCTCCCAAGGTCACGCAGGCTGTCTCTACCTGGCCTGGGTACAGGCCCTCCTGATTCCCCAGCCAGCCCTTTCCACTCTGCCCCAGCTGCTTCCCAGCATCCCCTGGGCCACTGCCCGGGCACTTGGACCTCGGGTCTCCGCCTGCCCATCAGCCACAGCTCCTGGGGAGGGCCACCAGCCTAATGAAGGAGGGCTCCCCAAAGCAGAGGCCCCAAGAACGATGGGCAGCAAGCCTCAGAAGGGCAAGTACCTGCAGGAAACAGGCCAGGGCTGGACAGGGCCCTGTCCAGAGTGCTGACCCAGCCTCGTCCAGCCCCTCACTCAGGAGCCCCCAGGGACCTCTTCCTCGGTTTGTTTCCTCAGTTAAGTGAGGGGGGCTTGGTCTATGTGCCCCCCAGGCCTTCTAGTCCCAAATCTCTGCTCTGATGCCCCCCAGCCAGTGTTACGCCCCCCTGGGGAGAGGCCCCACTCTGCAGCTGTCCTGACCCCAATATGGCAGAAGCACCTAGGAGCACCCCCTACCAGACTCCAGGCTTTTATGCATGGAGCTTACAGGTCACCCCAAAACCAACAAACAGATTCCCGGGGAACATCAAATATGGAAAACTAGCAGGAACATGCGGAGGACTTCTTTTGGGGTGTCCCTTACATAGTGTTCTGCCCCCAACCCCCCACCTTCAGCATCGCTTGGGGGGTGGCTCTGGCAAATGCTGAGGGCCCCTGTGTGGCACCGGGCCCTGCAGTGGTAGGGCCTGGGTCGTGCTGCCCCTGAGCCAGGGTCAGTGATCCTTTGGGGACTGGGAGCATTCAGAGGGCAGGCAGCGCTCCCCTAACACCAGCTCCAGGACAGGACGGAGCAGCCCACACCCTCTTTTAGATCAGCCCAGGGGGCGTGGAGGCTCGGACTTGAGCCACAGATCGGGCTCCTGGGAAGCTCCAGGCGTGAGGAGATGAGGGGAAGTAGGAGGGGGCAAGGGCTTGTGGGGAAAGAGAACGAGTTCTACACTGGACCTACTGGGTGTCAGCTATCTGCTGGGCAGCCATTCTGAGATGTCTGTGAGGCAGGTGGACATGGGAGACCAGAAGTCAGTGGAGAGGCAGGAACCATCTGCATCGATGCATCCAATACGGCACAGAGAGAGGAAGAAGTTTTCCCTAGCTTGCCCAGCACCACTCTTTCACAACAACCGAGAAAACCCACCGGTCAGAATTCTGCACAGAAAAGCCAAAACAGAGACACAGAGAGATAGATAGAGAGACACACAGACAGACAAAGAGAAAGAGGCAGACAGGAGACAGGGAGACAAGAGGAGGCAGAGACAGAGAGACAGAAAGGAGAGAAGAGGAGACAGAGAAAGAGGCAGACAGAAAGACACACAGAGAGACAGAGAAACAGAGAGACAGACAGAGAGAGGCAGACAGGACACAGAGAGACAAGAGGAGGCAGAGAC
>JAJPUD010006662.1:59954-78614 GCA_023553655.1 Myrmecobius fasciatus | reverse complement strand
GCAGGAGAAGGCAGAGACAGTGAGAGACAGAGACAGAAAGGAGAGAAGAAACACAGAGAAACAGAAAGACAGAAAGACAGAGAGACAGAGAGAGACAGAGAGACAGAAAGACACAGAGAACAAGCAGTTGGAGCCGATGTGGGCCCTGAGACTGAACACTACCGGAAGAGAACCCTGGAGACCCTGAACTGGCAGTGGGAGCAGGAATAAATGCCATCTGGCAGCCCTGTTATCCTTTGCCCAGGTCACAGATACAGAGGGGGGGGCTGTTGTGAGGAAGGGTAGGGCCCAAGATTGAGCACAGAATACGTTCCAGAAATTGAGCTCTGCAGCTCTGAGTCTAGGAGCAGAGCAGCGTCTTGGTGCCAGCCTTTGGCCCCACATATGCCAGCAGAGCAGTGACAAGGCAGGGACCAAAGGCGTTCAGGAAATCTGAGCCTGCAGAACCTCCTGGGGCTAACGGTGCCCGAGTGACTTTTCACATGTCATTGAACTCAGCTTGCAGCGAGCTTGGAGCCGGTGAACAGATCCCTCCCTGGATCACCCCCTTTTGAAAGCTCTGAAAGCTTGCAGACCTCCAAACTGAGCTGAAAACAGCTCGAACCAGCCATCCCTCCCTCCCTCCCCACAAGTTAGGTGCGCCCAATACTAAAGTTCAAGTCAAGAAATAGGTTGAAAGAAGGAGCAAAGACAAAAATAACCCAACCATAAAGAGCTATTATGGTGACAGGGAAGTCAAGACATAAACAGAAGAAGAAAATGACTCGAGAAGATCTCCAAATAAACTCTCAAAAAAATTGCCTGGACATGAGCCCGAAAAAAAGGAGACAAAGAGACAGAGAGACAAAGAGACAGACAGAGAGAGATGCACACAGAGACAGACAGACAAACAGAGAGAGGCAGACAGGAGGAGGCAGACAGTGAGAGACAGAGACAGAAAGGAGAGAAGAGCCCACTAAAGAAAATGTCCTTGAAAATTAGAACTGGCCAAATGCAATATATTGGCTCCATGAAATAGCAAAAAAATGATTTTAAAAGTCCAAAAACCAAAAATATAAGAGAAAATGAAATATTTCATAGAAAAAAACTATGACCTGGAATGTATCTCAAGGAATAAGAACCATTGTGCTACTTAAAACCTATGAACAAAAATAGAGCCTAGATATCGTATTTCAAGAAATTATAGAGGAAAACTGTCCTGCTATTTTAGAACCAGGGAGAAAAAAATAGGATGGAAAAAACACACTGGCCACTTCATGAAAGGAAAATTAAAACTTCCAAGTATATTATAGACAAAATTCAGAACTCTCAGGTCAAGGAAAAAATGCTGCAAACAGCCAAAAAGAAAGAATTCTGGCTCATACAAGATTTAGCAGTCACTGTTGTACAGAAAGATAAGTTTGTAATGTGATATTCCAGAAGGCAAAAGAGCCAAGAATAGCTTGCCCAATAACATTGAGTATAATCCTTTAAGGAGAAAATGGATATTTAATGAAATAGAGGACTTTCAAGCATCCCATGGGAAAAAAAAAGCAGAGCTGACTAGAAAACTTGATATTCAAGCATAAGATTCAAGAGAAATCTGAAAAGGAAAACAAAGTGAAAATTCTCAAGACACCAAATAAGGCTAAACTGTTTATGTTCTTACATGAGTAGATGATAACATGTAACCCCTCAGAACTTTGCTATTACCAGCAGTCTAGGAGAGAATCCAATTAGACAAAGAGCCTGGTGGTGATTCTATTATGTCTGGATGATCTCAAAAGGAAAATGTGAGGGTGAGGAAGAGGGATGTACTAATTGAGTGCAGAAAGGAGAGGAATGATAGGAAAAATACATTATATAAATGGGATTTGCAAGAAAGAGTTTATATAGTACATTAAGGGATAAAGGCAGTCAATGGCTTAGTGGATAGAGCACTAGTCTTGGAATCAGGAAGAACTGAGTCAATCCAAGTTCAAACACTTCCTGGCTGTGTGAATATGGGCAGGTCATTTAACCTCTGATTACTTGACAAAATGGGTCTTTTAGAGAAGAAAATGACAAACCACTCCAGTATCTTTGCCAAGAAAACTCCAAATGAGATAACAATAAGGGTCAGATACAACCAAAACTACTGAACAATAACAAAAATGAAAGGAGTGGTCAGAAACAAATCAGATATTTAAAGAAAGAACAGGTAAAGCATAGAAGAATAGGATGGGCAGAAATAGAGTTAGCAATCATAACTGAATTTAAATGGGATGCATTCAGCTATATGATGGAAAAATGGATTGGAAACCAGACTCAAACAACATGTTGTTTACAAGAAATACACTTGAAACAGAAAAATACACATAAATTTAAAATAAAGGGCTGGAGCAGAATCTGTTAGGCTTTAGTTTAAGTAAAAAAGACAGAGATAATGATCATGATCTCAGATAAAGCAAAAAGGGAAAATAGACCCAATTAATAAAAATACAAGGATATATACATATTATCATAGACAATATCAATACTGGTTATATATTCAACAAATGGGACAGTATCTAAATTCTTAAAGGAAGAGTTAAGTGAGTTATAGGAGGAAATAGTAAAATTAAAATAGTGGAAACATCAATTGAAGTTTTTCAGATTCACATAAATCTAAACAAAGAATAAACGAGAAAGAAGCTAAGGAGCTAAATGAAATTTTAGAAAAGTTAGATATGGTAGATCTCTGAAGAATACTGGATGGGAATAGAAAGGAGTATACTGTTTCTCATGTACATGGTACCTTCACAAAAATTGATCACATATTAGTACATAAAAACCTCATAAAATGTAGAAAAGCAAAAATATTAAATGCATATATTCTGACTAAAGTGTAATCAAAAATCCATTAAAAAGGGCCTTTGAAGTCCAGATTAAAAATTAATTGGAAACTAAATAACTTATTCCTAAAGAATGAGTGGGCAAAAAACTTAATCTTAGAGCAACCAATGATTTCATTAAAAAATTATGACCACAATAAGACAAAATACCAAAACTTGTGGGATGCAGTCAAAGCAGAACATAGGGAAAAAATTAAGTCTCTAAATGCTTACCGCAATCAAGGAGATAAAGAGCACATCAATAAACAGTCATGCAACTAAATAAATTATAAAATGAACAAATGTAAAACATCCAATTAAACACCAAAATAGAAATTCTGAAAATCAAAGGAAAAAAAAACAAATTGGAAGTTTAAAAAATTAACTGATAAATATAACTAGAAACTGTTTAAAACACACACACACACACACACATACACACACACACATACACACACACACAAAAGGGGCAGCTAGGTGGCACCAGCCCTGAAGTCAGGAGGACCTGAGTTCAAATCTGGTCTCAGACCCTTAACACTTCCTAGCTGTGTGACCCTGAACAAGTCTCTTAATCCCAATTGCCTTAGCAAAAATAAATAAATAAACAAACCATTTGTAATTAGATTTTTAAAAGAGGTAAACCAATATTACCAGTATCAAAATTGAAAAAAAAAAGGTCATCTAACCTTTCACAACCAACAATGATGGAATAAAATCATAAGCAACTATTTTGCCCAACTATCTACCAATAAAACTGAAAATCTAAATGCAATGGAGGAATATTTACAAAATTGTAAATTGTCCATATTAATAGAATAGGAAAGAGAATATTTAAATAACCTAATCTTAGATAAAGAAATAAGAGAAAAAGAAAAAGCCATAAATTAATTCCCTAACCCCAACCCCACCCCTACCCCAAAGGCCTGGTGAATTTACAGGAAAATTCTACCAAACATTTAAAGAACATTGAAATACTATGTAAACTAAAACAATAGGTTAAAAAGGCATCCTACAAAATTCCTTCTGTGAAACCAATATAATCTTGAAATCTAAACCTTGGAGAGTCAAAATAAAAAAAAGAAAGCTATAAACCAACTTCCCTAATGAATTTTGATGCAAAATATTTTAATAAAACATTCACAAGGAGACTATAGCAATAGATCACGAAGATTATACACTAAGACCAATTTATAATAAGAACACAGGGATGATGCAACATTAGAAAAACTGTAAGTATAATTGACCACATTAAAAACAAAAACAATGAAAATCATATGATTATTTCAATAGGTAAAGAAAAAAACTTTTGACAAAATACAATGCCTCTTCCTAATTTTAAAAAAAAATTAGAAAGCTCCCCCCAGGTATTTCCTTAAAATGATAAGTAAACCCTATGTAAAACCAAGGGCAAGGGGGCAGCTAGGTGGTGCAGTGGATAAAGCACCAGCCCTGAAGTCAGGAGGATCTGAGTTCAAATTTGGCCTCAGACATTTAACAGTTCTAGCTGTGTGACCCTGAGCAAGTCACTTAATTCCAATTGCCTTAGCAATCAATAAATAAAACCAAGAGCAAGAATTATCTGTAATGGGAAAAAACTAGAAGTCACTTAAATAAGATTGAAATGATCCAAGGATGTCTATTACCTCTGTTACTATTCACTAATGTACTAGAAAAGCTATACACAGCAATAAGACAAGAAAAAAGACATCAAAGGAATAAGCACAGGCAATGAAGAAACAAAACTATCACTTTTTTGCATATGACATGATTTTCTTAGAAAATACTATGGAGTCAACTAAAAATCTAATCAAAACAACAACTTCAGCACTTACAAGATACAAAATAAGCCCACACAAATCATCAGTATCTCTATATATTATCAACCAAATTCAGTAGGAAAAGATAAAAAAAATTCTACTTAAAATAACTACCATAAAATACTTAAGAGTCTACCTTCCGGGAAAGAACAGAAGAACTATATGATTACAAGTATAAAACACTTTTCACATAAATAAAGACAGAGCTAAACAACTGGAGAAATATTGATTGCTCGTGGTTAGGCTGAGCCAATATAATAAAAATGACAATTCTACCTAACTTAATTAACTTATTCAGGGATATGCCAATCAAACCCCCAAAGAATTTCTTTATAGAGCTAGAAAAAATAATAACAAATTTCATCTGGAGGAACAAAAGGTCAATAATATCAAGGAAATAAATGAAACAAAATGAAAAGGGAGACCAGCAGTACCAGATCTCAAACTATACTACCAAGCTGTAACCATCAAAATAGTTGAGAAATAGAGTGGTCAGTGGAACAGATTTAAGCATATAATATACAGAAGCAAAGGAGCACAATAACCCAATGTTTGATAAGCCCACAGATCCTAGCTAGTGGGTCAAAAATCCACTATTTAACAAAAACCATTAGAAAGCAGTTTGCAAAAACTATGGATGGATAGCCTATAGCAAGATAAACTCCAAATGGGAACATAATTTAAATATAAAGGATGATACCATAAGCAAATTGGTGCAGTATGGAAAAAATTCCCTGTCAAATCTATGGAGAAGGGAAGAATTCATGATCAAACAGCATACAGAGAGGTTCACATGAGGAAAAATGGATAATTCTCATTACATAAAAGTAAATAACGAAGCAAATGCAATTAAAATTAGAAGATCAAGAAGCCAGAAGAGGGGAAGGGGAAATGGAGTGATTTTCTAGTAAAAGCTTTATTTCTAAAATTTATAGGGATTTGAGTCAAATTTACAAGAAAAACAATTATTCCCCAATTGATAAATAATCAAAGGATACAAATAAGCATTTTTTTCAGAAGAATTCAAGGTTATCAATAGCATATGAAAAATTCTCTAAATTGTTAATAATTAGAGAAATATAAATTAAAACAACTCTGAGCTATAAATCACATACAATAGGTTGACAAAGATGATAAAGGAAAATGATATGCCTGAGGAGATGCAGTCAAGTAGATACATTGATGGCCTGTTGGTAGAACTGAGAACTATGCAATCATCCAGGACAGCAGTTTGGAACTCTGCCCCAAAATGATTAAACTGTGCCTAGCCTTTAATCAAAGATGTAGCTCTTATGTCTACACTCAAAAGAGATCAAAGAAAGAGGGAAAAGATACACATGTAAAAAATATTTTTAGCAGTTCTTTGTGGTGGCAAGAAATTAGAAACTGAGGGGATCCTCATCAATTGGGGAATGGCTAAACAAGTTGTGGTGTATGATTTTGATAATATATTTTTGATTTTTGATAATAATAAGAAGAAGAAATGAAGTAAAGGATGACTTTGTATGAAATGATAAAAAATGAAGTGAACAGAACCAGAGGAGCAATTTCTACAGTCATAGCAATAATCAGATTTGAAGACTTAGTGACTAATCTATACAATGACCCATCACAATTCCAACATGCTACCCTCTTCCAGAAAGAGAGCTAGTAGATTCAAAGGACTCCTTAGAATATTTTCTCCTTGTCTTTTTAAAAATATGGCTAATCAAAGAATTGGAAAATGAGTAGATGCCCATCATTTGGGGAACGGCTGAACAAGCTGTGGGACATGAAGATAGTAGAATGTTGTTCTATAAAAAAGCTGATTTTAGAAAGGCCTGAAAAGATTTACATGAACTGATACTGAGCAAAACAAGCAGAACCAGGAAAACATTGTATGCAATAACAGCAAGATGGTGTGATGATCCACTGTGAAAGATTTGGAGTCTATGGAGACTGAATGTAAACTAACACATGCTATGTTCACTTCTTTTTCTCTTGTTTTTTTAAAATCTCTCCCATGGTTGGTTTGTTTGTTTGTTTGTTTGCTCTGATTTTTCTTTCCCAACATGATTCATAACGTAATGTGTATTCAAAACAAATAATTTTACCAGAAAAAAATATGTCTAATGTGAAAATTTGTTTTGCATGAGTACACATATTTGTAGTGAGTTTTGTATTTCTTACCTTCTCCATGAGTAAGGAAGAAGGAAGGAGATAGAAAAAATTTAGACTGGAAATAAAATAAAATTGATTTTTTCAAAGGGAAAATCCTCTTAACTGTGATTAACTTGGCTTTTTCCAACAAGGAAATGATTCAAGGCAATTCCAATAGATTTGTGATGGAGAGAGCCATCCACATCCAAAGAGAAACCAATGGAGACTGAATATGGGGCAAAGCATAGTATTTTCATCTTCTTGTTGTTGTTATTTGTTTGCTTGTTTTTTCTTTCTCATTTTTCCCCTTTTGATTTTTTTTGCACAGCATGGCAAATGCAGAAATATTTTTAGAAGAATCACATACGCTTAACCATATCAGATTGCTTGCTGTCTTGGGGAGGGGGGTAGGGAGAGGAAAGGGAGAAAAATTGGGAAACAGTGTTTCACAAAGATGAATTTTGAAAATTTGCATGTATTTGGAAAAATAAAATACTATTAAGATGAAAATTTATTTTAAAAAGAGAAAATCATTAGCATCAAAATGGTCATTAAATCTATAGGAGCTAGTAAGATTACCAAGAGAACAAAGGAAAAGAGCAGAGGACCCTGGCCAGAGCCCTAAGGGACCCCTCTGGACAAAGATTAGAACTTGGGGAGGATTCCTCTAAGGAAGCAGAGGAGGAATGGTCAGAGAGAGAAGGAGACTAGATAAATGGGATGGTGGTCGCCTTTACAGATGACACCAAGAATAGTGGGGTGGTGGACATGGGCTATGTCCAAATCCAAAAAGATGTTGCTGGTTAGCCCCCAAGAAACCCTCGCTCTCTGTATGGGCAAGGAACACTCCAGAACCCAAAGTGAGTTGGATTCATAGGGGGTCTTGTTGCATTGTTTTCCTTGGTTTTTGCATGAGATGACTCATGGGAGAGAAAGGAAAGGCTACTTTGGGAAGTGAGGGTGCTGCATAAATGAAAGATGGCCATGAAAGTTTAAGCAATCTTGGAAGGCGAGAAAATTGGGCTGAATCCGGTGACATTTAATAAATGTCAGCCTCGATCTACTTCACAGATCAAACCTGGAAGAGGTTTGGCCACATCCCATATCCTGTGAAAATGAGTGACCTGGAATCTGAGTGGCCCCCAAGTGATCCCACCATGTGGGCAGTGTCATGGGACTCCCGAGGTAGAAGGCACCTCGGCAGTCATCTGATCTGATCGGACCCTAGCATGGTGCCCAGGGCCATATCCCCAGGGTACGCATTGAAGCTGATATAGTGGTAGAAAGGCTTTGGGATGGGTCTGCTCTTTTTGACCCAAGTTGGAGAAGTGGAGGGAGGGGGACTCTGCTGAACTGAGATACTGGTCAGCCCCCAGCTGGACCCTTGGGTTCCATTCTGGGTGTCCCATTGTAGGAAGGTCATAAATGTCAACACAGCCAGAGCAGGCAGCTGGGACAGGGAAAGGAGGGACAACATGCCAAAGGGGAGTCCTTGAAGGGGCCTGGGAATTGGCGTCCCAGGGAAGTAGAGGGGCAGGGAGGGGATGGAGAGCAAGGATCTGAGGGGTGGGGTGACAGAGGAGGGGTTAGTTTGTTTGCAGGATGCAAGGGGGGAACAGAGAAGGAGATCCAGAGCAAAGGACAAGGCAATTGTCTAGTAATAGTAACAATAATAATAATAACAATAATCTAGCAATTCGAATCGTCCCACTGAGAGCTCCCAGATCTGTGAGCAGAAGCTGGCTGGCACCTGTCGCCATGACCAAGGGGGATTTCTCTGTCAGGACCTGAGGACCCTGGGGTCCTTTGAAAGGGGCCTCTCCATGAGTGGCAGGTTTTCAGAAATGGATGTTTTAAGATTTCCTGAGGTTTCTGTGCCATGGGAATTCTGGGGGGAGGAACACAATGGGAAATAAGAGGTGACGTCATAACAAAAGGTGTCAATAACGTTTCCTTTAAAAGAAAGTGAATTTTCCTTTGTGAAATGTGTGTACGTGCGTGTACAAGTGCAGTGTGTGTGTGTGTGTGTGTGTGTGTGTGTTTGTAAGGAATCAGGGCCAGGAAGGGCTGACCAGCTGAGACACTAGACATTGGGATGAGTTTGGCTGTGGGATCTCTGGCCATGGGGTGAGTCCCCTCCACTGCCGGCCATCACGGAAGGCTCCAGCGGGTCCGACCATGGACAGCTCCCAGCTCGTTTCCTCAGTTCAAACTGTGGGATGCTCTGACCGACTCCATGTGGTCCTAGTTTTGAGCAGCCGTGTAAGAGGAAGGCAGGGGGGTCCCTGGTCCTTGGCCCCCCACTCAGTCAGAAAGCTGCTGTGTCCCGGGCCAGGGGGCTGCAGGAACCCCTTCTGAAGCCGTCACCTGCCTTGGGGTGAAGCTGGAGCTCTGTGCCCACTTGGAGAGCATCTCTGAATACATCAGGAAAAGTCGCCCACCCTCATCTATCTTGACTGGGACTGCCCCCCCCATGTCAGGTGACTTCAGGAGCCCTAAGAAGCCCCACCATCACTTCACCAGAGAGGCATTCCTTTCATTCAAGGCTTTGCTCCCCTTTCAATGCAAACCCCCAGAAAGGTGTCACTGGGAGGCGGGGCATGAGTGGGTACCAGGACAGGGGGAAGCAGCCCCCGGGGTCTATTAGTGAGGGATGGAGGAGCACGGGGAGGAGCACGGGGAGGGCCAGATGCCCTCAGCGGGCAGAGGCCGGGGGTGGGGGGCTAGCGACAAGCTCCCCACCAGGAAGCTGTGGCAGCCGCCAGCAGCCCGGCATTGCATCCCTCACATGTCCAGGTTATCCCTCCCATCAATGCCCGCTAAGCTGGCAGCTCCAACAGGGCCTGAGGTGCCAGGGCCTGCAATCTGCCTCTGCCTAATGAGTTTAATTCAATTTAGCTCACCTCTATTAGGCACCTACTGTGTGCGCAGCCTCACACTTAGAGCTGTTGGCAGGGCCTGCCAGACTGTCCACCTCAGAGACAGCTGCCCAGGACTGAGTCAGAACAAATGGACAGTAGCCCAAAGCCGCTCCCCCGCCCCTCCGTCTCCTAGGCAAAGGCCCAAAAGCAGATCCCCAGGCAGCCACAGGCCCTTCTCCACTGCTTGTTAGTGAGCCAGGTTGCTGGCAAGAGGGCTGAGGTGGGCACGGAAGGCAGGGCACACAAACTCAAACTTGTACACACATCATCCCCCAAGGATAAGCCAAGAGCTATGAGGGGGAGCTCGTCTCCTGGCCTCACCTGCCCACTGGCCCCAGTCACAGCCTCCCTCCTACAGGAAGCCTTTCTTGCCAGGACCCCCTTCATGCCCTCCCGGGCCAGTGCCATCTCCTGCCTGGGCACCTTTGCACACACTGGGCCCGCTGCCTAGAATGCTCCCCCTGCTCACCTCCCCACCCCAGATCAAGCCTGCTCAGACGTCACCTTCCCAGGAGGGAGGCTTTCTCCCAGACCCCACCCCATTTTGTCTGTGTTCCCCCTCACTTCTATGGGTCTGGGTTATTTCTCCCCAGTGGAAGTCGGCTTCCTGAGGACAGGCACTGCCCTTTTGTTTTTGATCCCCAGACACAGGAGGAGGCCCTTCCCAAATGCTGCTTCCATAGAACTGGCTGGGGAGCAGGCCAGGAAGTCAGCTGGGTGGGCCGGGAACGCTGGGGGAAGTGGGCCTTCTTTTGGCCCACTAACCCGCTTCCCACACAGACCCTTTCAAGCACTTCCCCCCCATTTCTCTCTCTCTTTACTTCTCTTTTCCTCATTTTTCTCCTTCTCTTTGTTTCTTCCTCCTTTTCCCTTTCTTCCTCTTCCCTTTCTTCTTCCCCTTCTTTTTTCTTCTTCTACTTCCTCTTCTTCTCCTTTTTCTTCTTTTCTTCCTCCTGTCGGTTTTCTTATTTTCTCTTCTGCTTCCTTCTCTTCTACTACCTCTCTCTTCCCTTCTTTCTTCTCCTCTTCCTCTTCTTCTTCTTCCTCCTCTTTTTCTTTTTCCTCTTCTCTTCTTTTTCTCCTTTCTCCTCCTCCTCTTCTCTCCATCTCTGTCTCTTTCTCTTCTCTTTGTTCTCTCTGTCTCTTGCCTTTCTCTCATCTCCTCCAGTGCTCTGCCCTCTCCCATCCCCACACTCACCCGGACAAACATGCTTACAACGGAAGACCCCAGATCCTTGAGGATGCCAAGACCATGGTCCTCCCATAGCCCCTTGCCCCCGGGCAAGGTCCTGGCTCTCTCTGTGTCCCTGTCTGTCTGTCTGTCCCTGAATCCGGGTCTGGGCCCCTCAATCAAGGCCTGTGTGTGATCCATTCCCAAGCCTCGGGGAGGCTGAGAACAGCATGGACCTGATGCAGGGAGACAACTGCCCTCTGGGAGGGGAGCCCAGAGAAGGGAGGAGGGCTTTCTGCTAGAAGAGGAAGGAGGGCCTTGGGAGCCAGATGTTAATCCCCAGGGGTCACTGCCTTGTGGCAGCCCGGGACCGGGCCCATTTTGGCGCAGAAGCCCCTGACAGAAGCTGAGTTCCCTAGCACCAAGGTCAGCGACCCAGGCCTGCCGAAGGAAGTGGGACCCAGGAGCGAGGGGAGGAAGCAGTGGCTGCTGGCCAGGCAGGGTCGGCTCAGCAAGGGCTTGCCAAAGATCCCAGCAGAGAGCAGAACACAGCCCCGGGGGGTAGTGAGTTCACCATCCTATCAGGTCTGCAGGAGGAGACTGGACCAGTGAGGACACCCCCCCACTCCCTCCTTGGCTGCCCCCAGCTCTGTCTCTGAGCGCTGGGGATAGAGCAGCTGCCTGTCCTCCCCAAGAACATCCCCTTCTGGACTCCTTCAGGTAGGGTGAGAGCCGGAATCCCTGCAAGTGCCTCAAGGATCCAGGACCCCTGAGGGTGCCCTCCTCTCAGCAACCGTCTCCTGAATCCTTCCTCTGGTAACTTCTGCCCTTTTTTGTTTGGTGCCCAGGCTCCCCATGCCACAGCAGATGGGCACGGGGAGGGGGAGAACCCCAAGCTCCAGGCCCTGAGGTCCAGCCCCTGCTGGGGCAGACAGTCTCTCCAAGTGCTCGTGGCCATTTCCGGCTTGGTCCTCTGTCCACCATGGCTTGTCAGGGCCACCCTCAGGTGCAGTTTCTCCTGCAGGATCCGGGCTGGCCACGGGCACACTGAAGAAGAAGGAGCTGGGCCCCGGGTAGCCGCCAGCCTCCACAGGGCTCATCGGAGTCCCTCAAACAGCCCAAGAACCAGGCTCATGGATCCAGCAAGGCGGGCGGCTGGGCCGTCCGAGGCCACGAAGATGGGAGAGCCACGGCCACGATAGGGCCAGAGCTCCTGGCACTCACGGGAGAGCCGTCCAGCCCTGCCCCAACAGCTCGGGGAAGATGAAGGATGTGGTCTGCCCCACCCCGGCCCGGATCGATGCATGCTGCATGCAACAGGCCCTGGCACCTGGCGAGCAGGCTGACCAATGGGCACCACAGTCCCAGCTCCTCCCATGAGAGATCCCCTGGGAGCTCCTCCAAACTCTGGTGAGCTTCATGCCCAGGCTCCAGGTCTCTGAGAGCCAGAGCCATCCAGGAGCACGGCCAGTCTGGGGGAAGGGGACCAGAGATCATGAACCATGAGGAGCGATGAAGGAGGCGGGATGGCAGATGTGGGGGCACGGGAGCCATCTTGAGGTTTGCAGGGCTGCCAGGGGGAAGCAGGCTGGTTCCGACTGGCACCTGGGGCTGAGCCAGGACCCAGGAGCCCTGCAGAATCTGGCTTGTCAGCAATACCTTCCTCCCCATAAGGATGGTCCACAAGTGCAGAATTCCCCATACTGGAAGCCCTTGTGCCAACCTTGGGTGACCCCTGACCCCCTCTGCCCACCAGAAGCCTTCACACCCAGCCTGGGTGACCTTACAGGAGGTGAGACTGCTGCCCACAGTGCCCCTGAGGTCCCTGCCCATCTGGGCACTCTATCACAGGCGCGCCCATCAGTGCCAAAGCCCCTGGCAGACCATGAGCTCTCCTCATTGTCACCTTCTTCCTGATCCACGGCACACTAATTAAGTGCCTAAGCAGCACAGGAGCCGGTGCCAGGCTCCCAACAGAAGGCTCAGAGGGAGTGAAGGGAGAAGGCGGGGCCAAAGGGGCCCAGGACTGTGCCTCAGTTTCCTCATCTGCAGTCCCCTCTTCCAGGATGCCCAGGGATGACCTCCCCAAGGGGCTCAGCTCTAGGTGCCCCCCTCCCTGGCCACCACTCACGTAAGCTGCCAGGATGGTCCTCTGGGCCAGGACGATGGACAAGTAGAGGCAGGGCGCAGCGACCAGCAGGCTCCCAGCACACACCAGGGGCTCGGCCTTCGGGGTGAGCTTCTTGTACCTTCTCGCTGTCTCAGCACCTAGCAGGACCCCGGCGATCCCTGTCCCGACGGTCAGTGCCCCAAAAATCAGGCTGACGGGAGAAGCACAGGAGGTCTGTTAGCTGTGGGGGGAGTCAGGACGCTCCTGGGGCTGCACGGGGCAGGGAGTCAGCCTCCTCCCTTTGCAGAGGCAGAGTCCCCAAGAGGAGCCCCCCAAGTGAGAGGGGACCACCAGGCTAGGTGTCTCCTCACTTGTCCCCATCTCCTTCCCCAAACCCACCCCCTTAGCTACTTCCTTTTAAGAGTTGTTTTTCCTCATTAGAAGCTTCTTGAGGGCAGGGACAGCTTTTCTTCTCCTTCTTCTTTTCTTCTTGTTTTTCTTTTCTTCTGGTTCTTTTTTCTTGTTCTTTTTTCTTCTTTTCTTCTTGTTCTTGTTCTTCTCTTCTTCTCCCTCCTTCTCCTTCTCCTTCTTCTTGTTTTTTCTTGTTCTTGTTCTTCTTTTCTTCTTGTTCTTTTTTCTTTTCATTCTTGTTTTTTTCTTGTTCTTTTTCTTCCTCCTCCTCCTTCTCTCCTCCTCCTCTTCCTCCTCCTCCTTTTCTTCTTGTTTTTTTCTTGTTCTTTTTTCTTCTTTTCATTCTTCTTTTCTTCTTGTTCTTGTTCTTCTCTTCTTCTTGCTCTTCTCCTCCCTCCTCCTTTTTTTCTTGTTTTTCTTTTCTTGTTGTTCTTTTTTCTTCTTTTCTTTTTGTTTTTTCTTGTTCTTGCTCTTCTCTTCCTCTTCTTCTTCTCCCTCCTCCTTCTCTCCTCCTCCTCCTCCTTTTCTTGTTTTTCTTTTCTTCTTGTTCTTTTTTCTTCTTTTCATTCTTCTTTTCTTCTTCTTGTTTTTTCTTATTCTCTTCTTCTTGTTCTTCTCCCTTCTTCACCTTCTTCTTCCTCCTCCTTCCTTCTTTCTTTTTCTTCTTCATCTTCTTCCTTTCTCCTCCTCCTCCTTCTCCCTCTTTCACTTTCTTCCTGTTCCTCCTCCTCCTCTTCCTTACTTTGTTTCTCCTCCTCCTCCTCCTCCTGCTCCTTGTGTTCCCCTCCTCTTTGAACCCTTTCTCTTGGCTCCTCTTGGACTCTTCCTCCATCCTATGTGGGTGCCCCATGTGCCCTCCCCTAAGCCAGATCTTAGCTGGGCACTCCTCCTACCTTCCCCCTCTTCCAAAGCAGGGAAATTAGCTTGATTGAGTCTTCATTAAAGAAACTCCTTCTGGGAATGGAAAGGGCCCCAGTCTCCACAGCTCCCCCTTAGCTCCCCCCACACCCCCCGGGCTCCCTGAGGACCAGCAGTCGGGCGCCCTCCCTGCCCAGCTCATTACCCCGATTGTTTCCATGTTCCCCAGAGCCAGAAGTGACAGGCCACCTGGCTAATCACCCTGGGAGAGCTATTCATAGCCATCTGCCAGGGCGTCCCCTCCCTCTGCACCAGGGCCCCGCCAGCGTCCCAGTTCTGCTCCAAGAGGGTCACCCACAGGCATCAGTGTGCCTTTCTCTAGAAGTGCACTGTGGGAACCCCGCCTCCAGCACACTTCCACATGTTAAAGTTCTGGGTAGAGAAGCCCAGGGCAGCCTGCACCCCCCCCACAGGCCCAGGGCAGCCTGCACCCACCCAGCCAGGGCGGCCTGGCCCTTCCCTTCTGACCCCAGAGCCAGTTTCTTCACGTGGAAGGAGAAGGGCCGAGGCCGGAAGGCTGCATTCCCACAGCAGTTGGAGATTCCCAAAGGTTCCCAGAAACTATGCTCCCCACTTAGTCACCTGGCAAGGCCATCCCAGCGGCACAGGGCACGAGGCCCTGCCTGGCACTGCCCTGCCTCCACCCTCACCCCAGGCTCTTCCTCACCTGTCAGAGGAGTCACAGGGCTCTTGGAGGCAGGGAGGCTGCAGGCCATGAAGCACTCGGATTTGGGTCAGAAACTTTGGGACCCAGAAGGCCAGGGCTCCGACCACATAGGCCATGGCTGTGACTCCCAGAGTGGACCACACAAAGCTCCTGCTGCAGAGACAAGGGAGGATGAGAGGCGGGCACCCTTCAGCAGCCCAGCATCTGCCAGCACTATTAGCCCGTTTTACAGATGAGGGAGGAGGCTGACCAGCCCCTCATCAGACCCCAGGCCAGGGAGCCCTTTGTCCCCCCACAGGAGGGGAGAGACTGAAAGAGGGAGGGGGCTCCGGCTCTCCCTCCCCTCACAGCAGCCCAGAGTCACACAGTTACTAAGTGTGTCTTCTGGATTTGAACTCAGATCCTTCCACTCCACGCCTGGCTGCAGACAGAGCTGCCTGGCTTGCTCCTGAAGCTCCAAGGGTTCCTGCCCCTGGCTGTGGCAGTGACTGGAGGGGCGGCAGCCTGCCGGCCCTGGGTGTGAGATCTCTGCCTCTTCCCTGACGCTCCCTTCCCCCCCCCAATTCCCTCAGCCCTCAGGCTGACAATCGGGATCTCCCCGAAGCCCTCCGCCTCCACCCGGAGGTCTGGCAGGTCCGCAGCGTCCCCTGGTGGGCATGCGCCTCCCTGTCTGGCCCCAGGGTCCCCTCCCGCCTACTAGTCCGCTTCTCCTTGTTTGTGCCTCAGTTTCCCTTCCCCTAACTCCGTGCCTGGAGCTTCTGAATCTGCACAACGCCTTCCCCTCTTAACAGTCCCCGATCTTCTTGGGGCGCTCAGTGGGGCAGCTCCGTCCAGATCCGCCGGCCGCCCGCCTCACAGACTACGGGGAGGCTGGGATCTGCGGGAGGGCGCCCTGCCCAGCTGCCCTGTCTGATGCCAGATGTGCGATCCTTCGGGCTGCGGGAACTTCAGGGGAGGGGGGCTCCTCTTAAAGAGGCCTTTCCCAGAATGCTAAAGAGGCCGGGCTCCTCCCCACCCCATTTCACGGAGGAGTAAACTGAGATCCAGTCAGCACCTCACGCGCCCCAACTCTCCCGGGCTCCTTCTCGGCTGCCCTGGGCGCGCCCCGGGCAGGGAGGCTCCCCACCCCCAGCACTCACTTTCGCCCCAGGTAGCGGACGTCCTCACACCAGCTGGTCCTGCCGCCCGCCTGGCTCCCTTCTTCCGCGGCCCCCCGGGGCGGGTCCGGGACCAACAGGAGGAGCAGGACCAAGGCCACAGCTTCCAGGCAGGGCGTGACCTGGGGAGAGCGGGAGCCCGGGCTGGAGCAGCTCCCTTGGGGGGGGGGGCTCCCCCCTCTCCCCCTCCCCTGGGAGTGGGCTCCCCCCTCTCCCACTCCCCTTGGGGGGCCAGGCTCCCCCCTCTCCCCCTCCCCTGGGGGTGGGGTCCCCCCTCTCCCACTCCCCTGGGGGGCCGGGCTCCCCCCTCTCCCCCTTCCCTGGGGGTGGCCTCCCCCCTCTCCCCCTCCCCTGGGGGCGGGCTCCCCCTTCTCTCCCTTCCCTGGGAGGGCCAGGCTTCCCCCTTCCAGGCCATTTGGACAGCCCCAGGCTGGTTGCTCTCCCGGGGCACCCCAGGACGCTGCTGCTCCCCAATATCCGGCTGCTGGCCTCGAGCTGGCTGGTTTCTTCCCCGGTTTCTTCCCCTCCCTACCCAAAAAAGGGGGTGCCGCAGGGGGAAAGGAAGGGGGGGGCAATGTCTACCCTTACCCTGAAGGCCCAGCGCCACTCCCCCGTAGCTTTGGTCACGGCCGATCCCAGGACATAACCCAGGCCACTGCAAAAAGGGAGAACCCTCAGGTGAGCGCCGAGCATGGGGGGGGTGGCCCCCACCCTCCCCCTGACACCCCGAGATCGGCCCCGAGGCAGGACAACAGGAACATGCAGCAGCTCCACAGAAGCGGCCCCTCAGCACTTCTTCCAACTCGGCCTTCAAGGCCCTGCCTCTGGGGCCCTGAAATGCCTCCTTCCAGCTCCCATGCCCCTGAACTCATTCTCCCTCCTGCCTCCTCTGTCACGTGTGGTGCCCTTGGAACGACACCGGGACCCTGAGAAGCCAATCGGGAGAAGCGGTGGCCCAGCCCCACCCTCACCTTGGGGAGGGACACTGACCCACCCACACCCACACCCAAGGCTTGCCCAGAGATGGCAAGGGCATGGGGAGCCCCGAGGAGCAGGCCCACGGCTGGCACTGGCGGGCACTGGCTGGCAGCCCCTCCCCGGCCACCCACCTTCCGACAGGGATGAAGATGTAGAACAGAGACAGCATCCACGTCCTCTGGTCCTTCACAAAGAGGTCCCCGATGATGGTGGGGGCAATGGTGGAGTAACTGGCCACCCCGATGCCCACGGCTCCCCTCGCAAGGAAGAACAGCCAGGAATACTGCCCCCCAAAACAAGAGCAGAGAAGGGCTCGTGAGCCAGGGACCCCCCCCAGCCGGCACCCCGCCTCCCAGCCCTTCCTGCCCGACTCCCGGGGCCACATTTGGCCCCCAAATGGTCGGGGAGCTAGGAGAGGGCAGAGCCTGAAAACTGGGGTTTGGAATCCGGGGAGCCCAGGGCCTCTGCTCCAGCCCCCACCGGAACACATGGCCCACAGGAATGGGGGGCTCACTCCCTGCTTCACTTCAGAACAGCCCCCCTGAGAGCTGGGCGGTGGGCAAGCCACGAGGGGAGGCCCCCCCCAGCGGCAGACAGGGACAGTTTCTGCTTCTTTGCAGTCCCCCTAACTCTGCCCCTACCCCAGACCCTGCCTCTACCTTGCAGGGTCACGCAGAACAAAGCAGCCCCCCATCCCTGGGGAGCATCTTGCCCCCAGTTTCTGGGTGGGAGACCCCTCCCCCAAAGCAGCTCCCCCTTTCCTTGGGGTAGGAAGATGCTTCTTCGGGCTGGGGGAGGGCTGAAGCTAGCCTGTAATAAGCCAAGGTCACCCAAGCTTTCCTTCCTCCCACAGTCCCCTCAGCCCAGTCCAGCCTCGATGTGGCATTTCCGGACCAGCCAGGAGGGGGGGAAGAGAGAGGAAGCAGGGGGGGAGGGGGGTCCCGGGTGGGGGGTCCCGGAGGAGGGGTCCCGGAGGAGGTCCAAGATGGACAACATAGGAGGCAGGAAAGGCAGAAAGCTGGAGGGTTCCCTGGGGGGGGGGGGGGCTTCCCAAACAGGGGCAGAGGTGTCTGCACAGCCCCCAGAGGTGTCTGGACCAGTGGGGGAGGTCCATGGGGTGGGGGGAGGACAGAGCAGTCCACCAGCAAACTCTAAAGTGCCCGAGGTCACGTGAGGAGGCTCTTGGAACCATGGGCCAAGGCTTCTTAGACCAGGAAGCATGAAGCCATTGCACAGCTGGAAAACTGAGGTCCCTGGGGCACCCTCGGGTCCCCTGACCCCCGATCTCTGACCTTTCTCACCCGGACTCCACCTTCTTAGCTTTACTCTTTTAGGTCTCCAAGAGTCCTCAGTACAGTGCAAGCATGGGGGGTCTGGGGGAGGGGGGACTGGCCTAATTATCAGTTATCAATTATCAGGTGACTTTCATTATAGATAGCAAGAAATCAAGTTGGCTCCTGGAGCCCTGGGGCAAGAGAGAGGAGAGGAGAAGAACCAAGGGGCTTCTGGGAGGGGAGACTGGGGGTCATTTAGGGTTAAA